>JAPFBL010000449.1:205000-247674 GCA_026182355.1 Hermatobates lingyangjiaoensis | reverse complement strand
CAGCGTCCTAAGATCTATTCTACTTTCCCCCCTTCTGTCCTACAGTACCCCAGTTAGCTTCAACGCCTCCAAGAAGCTCAGCACGTTTGCTGGGTCCAACGGTAAATGTTGTTCTATTGTTTTGTTGATTGTCCCAAAACAGCTGCCTCTGTACAGAAAAGTGGCTTGAGAGTCAGCCAGCAGGTGCAACAGTGTCTCTTCCTCTTTGCAGAATCTGTATAAACCATCATTGATAATGTCCATTCTTTGCAGATGGCCATTAAGTTTGCACTGACTCGTTATTAATCCGGTTTAAAATCCTTAGGTTATTATTGCTCCTTTCCATACTATACAAGATTTGCTTATTCTCAAACTTATTGAGAAGTACTATATCTTTGTCTGTGTCCTTGAACAGATGTCTGTATTGCTTTCTGTATTGCTTCCTGTTTTCCCTTCCTCTTTCCTAAGGAGTTCTTGTATAGTGTGTTGTCCTATACCATAATATGGTTCTGGGCCAATATGCAGTTTCCGAGCACCTTCCCTTGCAAGTTACCCACTCGTTCATGTCCCTCTACTCCTGCATGTCCTGGCACCCAGTAGAGAGAGATCCTCTTCCTCATATCCGGGAGATTGAGTTTATTTTTGCACTTCAGGACGAAATAACTATTACATATAGTAGTAATATATGTACTACTATTGTTGTACCAATATGTACGTTGGTACATATGTACCAACTATGTGCGTTGGGTTTTTGACTCTGACAAAGACCGCTTGTTACGGTTGAAAGATCTTAGTCTTGTTTTCCCATTTCTTATTGTGGTTTGGTCATTGATTGTTATTTCACGTGTTTATGTGAAATCTTTTTATATATAATACATATAGTTTGATTAAATCAAACAAGATTGAGTCAGTGACAGTAAAAACGGCGACATAATTATGGATAACTATAGTAGATGTTTTATGACTATTTTAAATTTCTTTTTATCCTATTTAAAACAATCTAAAACTGCTAATCAGACGATTAGAGTTTATCATAATGCTAAACACTGAGGAATGAAGTAATAATTATTTTTATGACATGGAACATAGAATAATTTGGACGTTACTACTACATTAGAATTTAAAAATGAATAATGTTAGAAATAAATTGAACACAAATGTTCTGAGGTAATATTATAAAGACACATTCCTTTCATTAATGTTATTTTCTGTTAGGTAAATAAATGAATATTTCAATTTACAAGTTTTGTTTGTTTTAAATATATTTCATTGTGTATATAACCTGAATTGATGTTTTATTTATTTATATGATAAAATAAATAATTTGTTACTTTTAAATTCTCTTTATTTTGCTAAATATACTTATTGTATGTATATATCTTGAATCATGTTTAGAATACTATATCAAAAGCTTGGGTCATATAAGAATCTGTTTCCGTGCCTTAATAACAAGAAACAACAATTAAAATTATCCCTGTCAATCATGTTCAGAGAATAATTTCTGAGTGACACAAAGGGTTATTACGGGTAGTCTAGTTTAGCTATGAAAGATGAGAATTTTCTGTTTTTTTTGTAGTTTGTAGATGAGAACTATCACCAGTTTGTTTAAGTAATATTTGTACTCTTTTCTTTCCTTAATTTTATCTATTAACTAGCAAACGTACCCGTCTTTGACGGTTTTTTTTTGATTTTTGAATCAAAAATTCTATTATACTTGGTATTCCAAAATATCAATTATAGTATTATATATACTAATACTATAATTAGAAATTATAGAATACTAGAAAATACCATTATTAGTACAGTGTTAAACAAATGCCTCTGTATACACCACATTAGCTGTCGGTCCTTCAGGTTCACGGAAGAACAAACAGTTGGAACCTCTGACTCATGAGCAAGTAAACTATAGTTGACCATGTGAGAAAAACTTGGTCTCGCTAACTTGAATTCCTGCGTTAGATAAAGTCTCCCTTTGCGACTTAGTTAACGTCATTGAGAAATAGACTCTGACGGGACTTTGCAATCATTTCAACGGAAACAGACAGTGGCTCGGAATCAATGGTATGTGTGACATCCACTCATTATGTCCGCCTCTATGGCATATCTGTGTAGAGCACGAACTCAGAGTCGTGTCCCGTTGCACAGTTTTGGGGCACTCATGTTTCGTAACATGAAATTTGTTTGTTTCGTAACATGAAATTTGTTACTGCTACTAAATGGCAGTATGATTGGTGCTCTTACTTTAAGTTTTTACTCATGAGCAGGCAGTCCAGGAGAAATAAATTCAGAGTCAAGAAATTCAATTAGATAATAAACTGCTTCTTCATAACTAATCACTCTCTTTACTGACTTCTAAGTTCTTTCCTCGGTATGATATAGCGTAAGAACTTGTTTGTTGATTTTTCCTGCCTGTTCATATTAAGAGTTGGGAATTACTCGTTTACAAAACTATTTATTCGTAATAGATAGTACATCCTTAACTCTGGGAAACACCTTTTCAAAGATTCAAATACGCAATATATTCATATGCTCCAATGAAATTAAAATCAACTAAAATACCTACTTCCACACCTTGTATTTTCTAAACAAACTTGTCTGTGAAGTTAGGAAAATACGCTTAAAGCCCTATAACTTCGTTTTTGTACTGAATTATGAATCTATTTAGAGCCCATATTTTAAGTTAGGCATACACAAATCCAGTGTCAAAGTTTCAGCTCACCATGTCTTATAGTGGCTGAGTTTACTTGTGACAAAGTTTTGCGGATAAACCGACAGAAAATTTTCTAAGGATGGATTCGGTTTCCATAATGTATGAAACGTAAAGAAAACTTGAAATGAGTCAGTTCTAAGCAATGTACAGACAAAATCATTATTTTATTTATATAGATTTTAAGGAGAATCATTTTGGATAAGTTGAAGTATTATTTGATGTAATTTTAGGTTTATAATGATCTATGACAAGCGAAATAATATGTTAGAAATAATTTGTGCTGTCATTAATATTCGAGAATGAAAATAAAGTGTCAAATAAATTAGATAATAATAAAGATACGCGGTCATCGAGAACTTGTATTTCATATTATGAAATTCATATCATAGATTTTAAAGAAGTATAGGATCCAAGATTTGCTTATTCTTAAACTTATTGAGAAGTACTATATCTTTGTCTGTGTCCTTGAACAGATGTCTGTATTGCTTCCTGTTTTCCCTATCCTCTCTCTTAAGGAGTTCTTGTATAATGTGTTATCCTATACCAGGGTTTCTCAAACTTTTCGACGCTCCGACCCCTTTACAGTTTTTTTGAAGTACCATCGACCCCCAACCATGTTATAGTAATTCGACAAATGCAACTGAAAGTAAAGTTTTGCGCATTTCCATGTCAAAGTTACCTCAACATTTCAAATTGAAAATTATAGTATTAAAAAACTGCACTTTAATGAATGTCAACACATACCTAACTGCAGAACAATATCTTCATTAATGGGATGGATGGCTTTGGTGGGAGTTAACAAGGGCTCCAATATCCGGTTGAAAACTTGTAAGTTTTAATCTCAAGTCTCCCCGTTCTTCAATATCCATATGGTTTCGCTGCTTAGTTAAGAGCGCGTTCACATGACTAAATTGTGGTAACTGTACAGGGAGGGAGAGAGAGAGAGTGAGAAGGGTTCTCTATAATCACAACGGTTCTAGGTAATTTGACTCCTGGATATCTCATTCTCGGTAATTTGACTCCTAGTCAATTTCTTAATATGCAGATGCACAACTTGTTTAGAGGGAGAAAATAAATATTTTCAAAACTTAAAATGGCTGAAAAATTTGTAACCTTTGATCTGTGACCCCGATAATGTTAATTGACATCTGAAAGGCTCCACCGACCCCTCACTGACCCCTGCAGTAATAACGGCCCCCTGAAGAGCTACAGCGACCCCTGGGGGTCGCTACCGACCACTTTGAGAAACCCTGTCCTATACCATAAGTATAGGTATAGGTAGAGTATACCTAGGTATAGGTATAAAAGAAGTATAGGTAGATTTTAAAGAAGTATAGGATGTACATATGGACCAAAAGAGGGATGGTGCTATTTGTTATACTACATGTAAATTTAATATCTTTTATTAACGATATAAAATACTTACTAATTAAGGTTACTAATCCTTATTAGTAATGTATTCTAAACACCATTGTGACTATTTATAATAAATAAAAAGAAAACCTCATAATATGGAGTTTATTAAATTTAATAATGCAAGTAAAACAAAGTTTATTTTATCTGTTAAAATAACCTGAACTTCAATAACGTAATAACTTATATTTGATTGGTTGATATTATTTATTCGATATTATGTATATTGTAAATTTGACATTATTTTGGCTATTTAGAATAATTGAAAAGAAAATTATATATGGAGTAATGCCAGTAAAACAAGTTACTTTTATCTGTTAAAATAATATGAAATAAAATTGAATATCTCAACAAAAATATATAAAAAATATAACTACTATTTATATTTCACATTATTATGTCAATTTATAATAAATAAAAAGAAAGCTTTGTAATATGGAGTTTATTAAATTAAATAATACCAGCTCTCCGTTTAGAATGTGAATTATTCCCTTCATTTCCCGCCAACGATGCATAATAATGCGCATGTCTTCTATCGTATGATCATTTCAACCAATCATAGCTCTCCTTTTTTTCAAGTCATTTTCACTTTTAATTGCGTCTCTATACTAAGGCGTCAGTTTTATCTATAACAGCTTGAAATTAATTAAAAATTGGTCTGATTGAAAAATTTAGTTTAAGATATGTGTTTTAAATTAGATTTTACGTTGATTAAATGAGAATGCAAGAATACAGAAAGTATTCGTCATATTTGCGGTCAGTAGAAACATTATATGGAATTTCTTTTCTGTATTTCAAGTTTAATTAATTCTTCTTATAATATTGTTCTATTAACTCTTATCTATAGTAATATTATATATTATGATAATATTATATTTTTATCAACATTACACCTCACGAGGAAAATAAAATATTTAATTTAATAACCTCCATGTATATCAAACAAGAAATAATCTTGGAATCATATTCAATACTGAGTGAATTTATTAACTGAATCAAAATGGTTTCTTCTATAAAAATATTCAAAAAAAAAACATTATTAAATATCATTGCAAACCGTGATTTAGCGTATTTGTTGTACATTTTCCTTTAGAAATTTCTGGTCTGAAATGATGTGGTTCTCATATTTTTTCTTTTGTTCTGTATTGTTACATTTGATTTATTTATATACAAAATATAATTTATTTTGTGTAATTTATGTCTTATTTTAAATTTTTTTCTATTATTGCATTTATAATTCTCCTGTGTTACTATATGTGTATTATTATTACTATTTTTAGTGTACTACTTTATTATTCCTAATTTGATTGTTTCATAGAATTATTTGTTTCTTAATACTATTACTGTATACCATGCTCTTCGTTTGAAAGGTTTTTTTTCAGTAAATACAATAGATAAGTAGCATAATAATTATCACATGACTCCTGAATGTCAATTGCTCGATTATATGTATTAAAATGTTTTGTATGCTACAAACTAAAACCATTTGGATTAATTTAAAATATTCCAAGATTAAAGTAGAATGATTTAATTTAATATTATTCAAATTTATATTTAAAACAGTTTGTAAACTTGAAAATAAATTAAACTGAACTATAAATTAAACTTGGATTATTTTAAATTAACCTCGAAAAGTTGTATGTTGAAGAATAAAATATATGCCTGGTAGTTAATCGTTAATAAATTAAGTTATATTTTTAATTGAATAAGTTTTCACAGAAAGTAGTTTTATAAGCAACAACGAAACTTGTTACTTTACTCCAAGTAAAGTATTGTTATCATGAAAAAGTTTATTTCGGTATTTTGACTGATTTACTTGTTTAGAAGTCCCCAATGTTGTTTTATGTTATTTATTCAATGATATATCTCTGTGTTTGTGGGTTAAATTTTAATATTTTGTCTGATGTACTTGTTTCAAAGTCCCCAATGTTTTTTACGTTGTTTTTTCAATGATATCTTTGTGTTTGTGGGTTTGATTTTGATATTTTGACTGATTTACTTGTTTTGAAGTCCCCAATGTGTTGTATGTTGTTTTTTCAATGATATCTTTGTGTTTGTGGGTTTGATTTCAATATTTTGACTAATTTACTTGTTTAGAAGTCCACAATGTGTTGCATGTTGTTTTTTCAATGATATCTCTGTGTTTATGGGTTAAATTTTAATATTTTGTCTGATGTACTTGTTTCAAAGTCCCCAATGTTGTTTTATGTTATTTATTCAATGATATCTGTGTGTTTGTGGGTTAAATTGTAATATTTTGTCTGATGTACTTGTTTTGAAGACCCAATGTTGTTTTATATTATTTATTCAATGATATCTCTGTGTTTGTGGGTTAAATTTTAATATTTTGTCTGATGTACTTGTTTCAAAGTCCCCAATGTTGTTTTATGTTGTTTTTTCAATGATATCTCTGTGTTTGTGGGTTTGATTTTGATATTTGGCTGATTTACTTGTTTTGAAGACCCAATGTTGTTTTATGTTATTTATTCAATGATATCTCTGTGTTCGTGGGTTAAATTTTAATATTTTGTCTGCTGTACTTGTTTCAAAGTCCCCAATGTTGTTTTACGTTGTTTTTTCAATGATATCTGTGTGTTTGTGGGTTGATTTCAATATTTTGACTGATTTACTTGTTTAGAAGTCCACAATGTGTTGCATGTTGTTTTTTCAATAATATCTGTGTGTTTGTGGGTTTGATTTTGATATTTTGACTGATTTACTTGTTTGAAGTCCCTAATGTTGTTTTATGTTGTTTTTTCAATAATATCTGTGTGTTTGTTGGTTGATTTTGATATTTTGACTGATTTACTTGTTTAGAAGTCCCCAATGTTGTTTTATGTTGTTTTTTCAATGATATCTGTGTGTTATGGGTTTGATTTCGATATTTTAACTGATTTACTTCTTTAGAAGTCCCCAAGGTGTTTTTATGTTGTTTTTTCAATGATATCTTTGTGTTTGTGGGTTTGATTTTAATATTTTGACTGATTTACTTGTTTTGAAGTCCCCAATGTTGTTTTATGTTATTTATTCAATGATATCTCTGTGTTTGTGGGTTAAATTTTAATATTTTGTCTGATGTACTTGTTTCAAAGTCCCCAATGTTGTTTTACGTTGTTTTTTCAATGATATCTGTGTGTTTGTGGGTTTGATTTTAATATTTTGACTGATTTACTTGTTTTGAAGTCCCCAATGTGTTGTATGTTGTTTTTTCAATGATATATTTGTGTTTGTGGGTTTGATTTCAATATTTTGACTGATTTACTTGTTTAGAAGTCCACAATGTGTTGCATGTTGTTTTTTCTCTGTGTTTGTGGGTCAAATTTTAATATTTTGTCTGATGTACTTGTTTCAAAGTCCCAATGTTGTTTTATGTTGTTTTTTCAATAATATCTGTGTGTTGTGGGTTTGATTTTGATATTTTGACTGATTTACTTGTTTAGAAGTCCCTAAGGCTGTTTTATGTTGTTTTTTCAATGATATCTGTGTGTTTGTGTTTTTGATTTTGATATTTTGACTGATTTACTTGTTTAGAAGTTCCCAATGTTGTTTTATGTTGTTTTTTCAATGATATCTCTGTGTTTGTGGGTTTGGTTTCAATATTTTGACTGATTTACTTGTTTTGAAGTCCCATTGTTTTTTCAATGATATCTGTGTGTTTGTGTTTTTGATTTTGATATTTTGACTGATTTACTTGTTTTGAAGTCCCCAATGTTGTTTTATGTTATTTATTCAATGATATCTCTGTGTTTGTTGGATTGGTTCAATATTTTGACTGATTTACTTGTTTTGAAGTCCCCAATTTTGTTTTATGTTGTTTTTTCAATATCTACGTGTTTGTTGGTGAGTGGATATCTAAAAGTTTTTGTAGATGCTACAGTTCATAAGCTTTTGATGGATCATATTAATATTTTACACCAAAATGTGTCTCATAGTATAGATAGATGTGCTGTATTGTTTGGGAGCTATTTTGCATGAAGGGAAAGTCACACTTTTGTCCAGAATGTGTTTATAGACTACATTTTTCCCCTGAACTACTGATTCTAGAATCTTTAATTTTTGGTATTATCATGGAAGTGATAGAAGGAAGCAATAACTGAAAGAATTGCATATTTTTAAAATTGCTGGGAATATTTTTTTCTATAAAATGTAAATATTTTGACTTATGATTGAATCTGAAAGCTTATCAGGGGAGTACAAACAATAGCATTTGATAGATGAAAGTGAAATTATTACTAATATACAGCATTATGTGTTGCATGAGTTGGGGTTTTTTTTAAAAAAATTACATTACTATTGTACATTTTATGTTTCAAAAATTTTTTTTTGGACACTAAATAGCTTATCATAGAACAATGAAATTTCGCCATAAAATGAACAGAAATATGCAATTTCTTTTTTTAAAAAAAAATTAAAATTATTATTACTTACTAATATTATTGCTCTTATTCATCCAGAATTAATGGATCATTTGTTATACTTGTCGGAATTGTTTACATTAATTTTCATTGTCTACATTGACTTAGAAATTTTTTCAGTGAATCCACTGAAATACAAGTGATGTTTATTGAGGTTATGTAACATTTTGAAATGATTTAATGTCTTAATATGAGATGTTATTTTTGGTTTTATATTTATTAGAATACATAAATGATGTGATTGATAAAACAATATTTTTATCATCACGTTTTTTTTAATATACGAATTATTTCAAATTTATAATATGTTATTGGTTGTTATATAAATTTAATTATCTGGAGTGGTCTACACTCAACTATTGTATAAACAGACGTATCATCAATGTTATTGACAAACCCTTTTAATGAGTTGCATAATAATTGTTGATACTTGAGTGGTATCTTGACTGAAGAATTTAATCTTCACCTTGATCTTCTTCACTTTCACTGACTTCAGGTTTTCTTTCTTTGCTTTACTCCCACTCGTTTCATTACGATCACTATACGATGTTTCATCGTACATAGTTTCTCGAGAAAAAAATCTTCGTATATTGAGAGGAATACTGTTTCAGAATTTCCATCTTGTATCGAAATATTCATATGTTGGTATGTTTGTAAGTAGATGTACCACTGTATATCTAGTTTCAAATATGTTACACATTTGTATAGTTGAGAATAACTGGAGGTATGTTACGAAATTACGATTAACATTTATTCATTATTTGAACTTTTTAAAAGGAAAAGTGGAAGCATAGCTAATTATAGTTGTTGGCAATTGTAATATAATTACTAGTTGTTGGAATGTATTGTCACAAATTACTGGACTGCATGTGCAATGCCAGATCATTAGAGCCACTTACCTCTGTGCATGCATAATCGAGATTTCACATTGTTTCGACACACAATGACTTCTTCCAGGAACCTTACATCTTCTATGTTACTCTCATTCTTCTATTTGAAGCAATATATATTGTTGCCAACAATATAATATGCCTTATGATGACCAAATTGATTTAAATTACTGGTTGTTAAACGTTTTTACTTTACTATAAGTAAAGTATAGGGCTCGTGTGGAAAAAATTCGATCTCGAGATTTTGACGGAATTATATGTTTTGAGGACCCAAAAGTCATTTTATGCTGTTTTTGCGATGAAGTCTGTGTGTGTGTGTGGGTGGGTGAGTGTGTTAGCATTGCTTGTTACCACGCTACGGTCCAGAATCTTTGATGGATCAAGTTGATATTTTACACAAAAATGGGCCCCATAGGGTAGAAGATCCCTATTGTTTGGGAAGAATTATACTCATCCATGAGGAAAGTCAATTTTTTTTGCCAAAAACCGGTTTTTAGAAAGCATTTTTTTCTCTTAAACTGCTAACTGTAGAGTTTTGAAATTTTTGCATTATCTTTGAGGTTACAAACGCAATAAACGTAAAATATATCCAGAATTTTAAAACAACGGGAAATATTTTGTTTTCAATAAAATGTAAAAATTTTGACTTATAATTCAATCTCAAAGCTTGTGAGTGATACAAGCCATACCAATTGACGGATCAAAATGAAACTACGCCTAAAAATAGAGCATTATGTGGAAAATGTGTTGAGATAGTTTTTTTCAAAATTACATTCAACGAAAGACGGGCGTTAAAGACAGATTTCTGTTTTCAGAAAATGTTTTTTTGACGCTAAACGGCTCATTAAAAAATCATATAAATTTGATCAAAAATGGAACAAAAAATTAGCAATTCATAAACAAAAAATGAAATTTCAATTACGGCAAAGAGCAATAAATCTATAAAAACTGTTTGTTTTGTTTGTTTCCCTAGACCAAGGGATCACCTGTTATACTTGTCGAATTTTTGATATTTTTTTACATTGTTTACATTGACTTTTTTTCAGTGAAACATTATATATTATATACCCAAGAAGTTTGATATTAAGTTTACTTGTAGTAAAGTTGAGTGTAGGCCACTCCAAATTTTTTTTTCTGATGCATCACCTCAACTAGATATTCTCAACGTGTAGTTTGCTTATGGACCCCCTGAGAGTTAGGTTAGTTTGTAGTGGCAGTTCCACAAGGGAACACACGTAGGCCGAGCATTGGCCCTTTGTGATACCACACAATGAAGATTGATTCTACAGTGGGAGTCCTAAATTTTGCCTAACTCAAATGTATTTAGAGTAGGGATCTTTAACACGTACCTGAAAGTTTATAGGCCCAAGACGACGTACCGAGGGACGATGTACTCAGATTTATTCACCTCCCACGTGAATAAATCGAAGGCCAGGTGGGGATCGAACTCCGGACTACCAGCCCGGAAGCGAGTACGTTAACCACTGAGCTAACCTTGCTCCCCTTTTATTACATTTACAAATTACATTAAAAAGATTTATGTAGTCATACAAGATATTTTTTAAACACAGTTGCAACATTTTTTTTTGTCAATATTTTATAAGTATACTGAAATAAATTTAAAGGAATCAGTTTTGAACATAAACAGGGCATTTTAAAACATTGGAACACTATAACAAACTGACTAGAATATTGAGTCATATCCCTCCTTTCTCTCTCTCTCTCGCTCTCTCTTCCTTTACTTCACTTCCCCCCCCCCCTCTCACTCTCTCTCTCTCTATATATATACACTTTTTCGTTGGAAATACGATCCAAAACGGACAAATATAGGGTCTCCAACCGTCTCTGAACCAGTGCGCTTGGTTTCCCTTTCTTATCTCTCCTGAAGACAGTTCAAACCGAACATTAGAGATTGTAAGTGTGTTCTTTTGATTTCTCTATGTTTCTGTGTCTATATTGAACTATATATATATTAATAAAAGTATCGACCGTGGAATAGAAACAAAACTAAAGTTTATCGGGACTCGGTCAGTTCTTCAGGTTCAAATTAAACTCACTTAGTTTTACTTCGTTTTTCTGTTTAAAAATGTATACTTCTGCCTATGAAAAAGGTTTTAACTAAAGACCGAAATGTTTGGCAATGAGAGATTAATTTAAACCTGGAGAACTGACCGAGTCCCGATAAACTTTAGTTTTGTATACATTTTATATATATATAATATATCCAGTTGGGTTTTTGACTCTGACGAAGACCACTTGTTACGGTTGAAAGATCTTAGTCTTGTTTTCCTATTTTCTTATTGTGGTTTGATCATTATATATATATATATATATATACCTCATTAAAGATCTTGCCAACATTAAGTTTAGTATGTTTCCTACATACCTTTTCAAGGTTTCGAATGCTACCTTTCCATCTCTGTGGTACCATATAAATTAACTCACCGATTTTTTTATCTTTCATTGTATTTTTCATATTACATTTCCGACGTTTCGGTCTACGTTGACCATTTTCAAGGATTCTATATACAAGGTTTTTTTAAAACAATTCTAATAAATACTTATTTACAATGACAATTACCTCACTTCTATCAAACATAACTAATAACAAAATATTCTTTTAAAAAACACTACCTTAATAAACATGACAGGTTTGCTACAAAATTCCCTACATGAACATTTACACAACATTATTTAAATCACTATATAGTTATTTTTCACGAATGTAACTTTAAAATTCTGGAAAAACAACAGGACTGATCATTAATGTTCGGCTTCTTTTCCTTTATGCATAATGATTCAATTATATGCAGCCTCGTGTGATTATTTTCTGCATATAATACTTCAATGTTGTCTTCCAGCATTTTTCTACTTAGCCTGCTTTTATGTATGTTCATTGTGTGTTCTTTCGGTCCTCCGGCTGCGAGATGCATCGTAAGTCTGCGTGAAAGTGTTGTCGTCGTAGAACCAATGTAGCTCGATTTTAGGAGCTCACAGTCTCCTATAGTGCAATTATATCTGTACACTACATTGGTTTTTTGTAGTTGTGTTTTTTGTTGTAGGTTGTTCCTAATTATCATATTTGCTGTGCAGGAACTCTTGTAGTAAATACTAATATTTAGCTTGTCTGCCGAGTTAACACATGTTGTATTTCTTTTAATTATGGCCTTCAAAATTCTTTCATCCTTTTTATATTCATTAGAGAATTGATTCTTATAATACACCGTTTGTATTCTTCCTTCTTCACCCAGCTGATGCTCTTGATTATTGTTTGAATTTATATTCTTCATATATTTCCTTAAAATATTGTCGAAGTGTTGGTTACTATAACCATTGTTGACCAATACTTGTTTAATCCTTTCTACTGCTTGGTCGAAGAGAAGCCAGTCAGACGATGTCTTGAATGCTCTATGTATAAGTGCCTTAATTGTTCCATCTTTATATCTTTCTGGGCACTCACTTTGTGCATTTAAATAAACTCCTGCATGCGTTGGTTTAACATATACTGATGTTTCATATTTCCTGTAATTCTGGTTTATTCTTACATCCAGAAAGTTGATATTATTGTTGACACTGAATTCCTTTGTGAATTTTAAAACTGATGCCTCTTCAAGTGCTTTTTTTAAACACTCAATTTCTTGTTCGTTATTCACCACTAAGAAGCAATCATCAACGTAACGGCAGTACACATGGGGCTTGACTATAGATTCTTGTGTTAACACACTATTCTCTACATGGCACATGTAAAAGTTTGCAAATGTTACTCCAAGGGGAGAACCCATGGCAACGCCATCTATTTGATAATATAAGCTCCCATCAATATGTGTAAAAGGATTTTTAGTTGTGCAACTACGAAGTAAACTTTCCAGAATTACTCTTGAAAAGGGAGGAGGGGTTAGAGTCGGATGTTCATATGCTAAATCACAAATAATTTCAATAGTTTTTTCTACTGGAACATTTGTGAAAAGAGATTCAACATCTAGAGAGGCCATGGTTCCTTTAGGCTCAGTGGCTCGTATTATTTCTAAGAATTCATCAGTGGATTTAAGTAGATACTTAGCAGGTAGGTAAGGAGTAATAATTTTATTTAGTGCTTTAGCAGTACCATAAGTGGGTGTATTAACTTGAGAAATTATATTTCGTAAAGGGTTACCTGCTTTGTGCGTTTTGACATTACCGTATATGTAACCAGGACTAAATTCACCTATGATAGGCTTCAGAATTTTTCTCCTTCTTTCCTTTATTAGCTTCTTTAATTAGCTTATTAATCTCAATTTTCAATTTATTGGTAGGGTTTCGAGAAATCTTTTTAAACTTAGTACGGTCTCCTAATATATGGTCTAACTTTTGTTTATACTCACATTTGTCTAAGATCACAATTATATTAGCCTTGTCTGCCTTTCTTATAACAATTTCATTGTTAGTTCGGAGACTTTTAGCAGCTTCTTTCATTTTCTTAGTAAGTACTATGCTGTTATGATAACCTCTGCGTTTAGTTGCTTCAGATTTTAACTGATCCTTTAATTCAGGTTTAATCGTGATGAACTTTTGTTCTTGTAACTCAAGTAACGAATTATACAGGATTTCGAGCTCTGTCTTCTTCCTTATACCATTAAACTTGCTCTTAAAATGGCATCTAGTGCCAAGTGATAAGAATTCATGCTCATTTTCCGTAAGCTTATATTTAGACAAATTCAAATATTTATCCATAAATTTCAAATGAACATACATAAAAGCAGGCTAAGTAGAAAAATGCTGGAAGACAACATTGAAGTATTATATGCAGAAAATAATCACACGAGGCTGCTTATAATTGAATCATTATGCATAAAGGAAAAGAAGCCGAACATTAATGATCAGTCCTGTTGTTTTTCCAGAATTTTAAAGTTACATTCGTGAAAAATAACTATATAGTGATTTAAATAATGTTGTGTAAATGTTCATGTAGGGAATTTTGTAGCAAACCTGTCATGTTTATTAAGGTAGTGTTTTTTAAAAAGAATATTTTGTTATTAGTTATGTTTGATAGAAGTGAGGTAATTGTCATTGTAAATAAGTATTTATTAGAATTGTTTTAAAAAAACCTTGTATATAGAATCCTTGAAAATGGTCAACGTAGACCGAAACGTCGGAAATGTAATATGAAAAATACAATGAAAGATAAAAAAATCGGTGAGTTAATTTATATGGTACCACAGAGATGGAAAGGTAGCATTCGAAACCTTGAAAAGGTATGTAGGAAACATACTAAACTTAATGTTGGCAAGATCTTTAATGAGGTATGTTTAAAAGAAGGTCTGCTCCCAAAGTATACCAATATATATATATATAATATATATATATATATATATATCAGTTCGAAATTGAAGATAAGTAGCACACAAAGAAAAGAAACACACTTACAAACTCAAATTTTCGGGCAATCCGTCTTCAGGAGAAAAGTCAAAGGGAGACCAAGCACGTTGACGCTATGGCTAGTAACCCGTTACTTGCTATACCTAGTGAATTTGGTAAAAATGAAGAATCATTTTTATCAAAATTTGATGTGGTTTTGATGATGACAAAATGACGTATGCAGTTTGTGATTAAGAAAGAATCGTATTTCGACCTCAATACTGTAAGATTGTGTTGGAGAAACATAAACATTTCTTTATTGCAATAATGGTAAATGTGTTTCTTTTCAGATACCAGTGTTGCCTGCTATGTTGAGAGTTGTTTTTTCACTTTCGACAGATGTAGGAGGGGCTGGCAGATATTCTTTGACTACTGATTATTTCAACAAAACCCAGTCGTATTTGCTTTTCCCCCTTCAGGATTGGATCTTCTCCCCACTCTTATCATTTGTGCTTACCAAGGTTTGCATCTTTCCTTATCTCTTAAAAAAGAAAATATTTTATATTGTTTTTGTTGTTTTACAATTCGTTATTTTGATTTATTCTTCTTCTTTTAATTGGAAAAAGAAAATATTTTATTTTCGGGGCGAAAAGTAACTTTTTATTATTAGTTTTCAGGTAATAATATAAGAATTTAATCCCTTTACTTTAAACAGGCCAATAATGAAAAAAAAACGGGGATATAATCCAGGTTGTCTAACCTAATTATTTTGTTCATTTTTAATATGAAGGGAAATGAGATTGGGGAGAGTTAGGTTGGCAAACCTGATTTTAAATCCCATCTCTATTAGCTAATTATTCTACTGTGTTTTGTTTACATACTTTTATTTAGCTTTCTGAAACCTTTAATTTAGATGATTAAGACTTATTATTAATTTTTTTTTATATTAATTAACAATTAATGAATTATTATTATTATTATTGAGCCTTTTCTGGAGATAAAATATTGTTTGCGCCTTGTGAATAATGAGCAGTTATTCCCTCGCGTAGTTATCTCCCCCGGCTACGTACTATTCGTACTTACAGCACAAGATCTTTGTTTCATTAGTTGTACAATCCGCAATTATGTGGTATTTAATCTATACTGGGGTAAGTTCATAATATAAAGTCTTCACACAAAAGAAGTTTTTTAAATTCAAACTACGTGTTTCAAACACTTATATTCATCGTCAGGTAAACTATTGCCGTTCGAAATGCGTAGTTTTTAAATTCAAACTACGCGTTTCGAATACTTTATATTCATCGTCAGATAAACGATTACCGTTCGAAGCATGCATTTTTTTAAATTCAAACTACGCGTTTCAAACACTTATATTCATCGTCAGGTAAACGATTACGGTTCAAAAAGGCGTAGTTTTTTTAAATTCAAACTACGTGTTCGAACACTTTATATTCATCGTCAGGTAAGCGTAGTTTTTTAAATTCAAACTACGCGTTTCAAACACTTATATTCATCGTCAGGTAAACGATTACGGTTCGAAAGGCTTAGTTTTTTTAAATTCAAACTACGTGTTCGAATACTTTATATTCATCGTCAGGTAAGCGTAGTTTTTTAAATTCAAACTACGCGTTTCAAACACTTATATTCATCGTCAGGTAAACGATTACGGTTTGAAAGGCGTAGTTTTTTTAAAATTCAAACTACGTGTTCGAACACTTTATATTCATCGTCAGGTAAGCGTAGTTTTTTATATTCAAACTGCGCGTTTCGAACACTTTTTATTCATCGTCAGGTAAACCGTTCAAACGCGTAGTTTGAATTAAAAAAACTTCTTTTGTTCTGGAGATTTTATATTATCTATTTACCATAGTATGAGTGAAACCACACAATTACGGATTGCACAACTAATGCGAAAAGGTCTAGTACTACAAGTTGATACAGTCATATAAGGTATAACACACCTAAGAAATTTGCTTTATATTATGAAGTATCTTATTGTTGTATCCGAAAGAAAATGTTCATGTTATAAGATAGTAAAGTTATTTATGGTATTTTTCTTATGGTATCACGAGGGACCACCTTATCACCTATGCGTGTTCTCCTCTGGGCAACTACTGCAACCTAACCTAATCTATTTATGGCATAAAATATCTAAGAAAAGTTCTTTATATTATTAAGTATGGGGTTTTAGTGCCCAAAGTAAAGGGACTAGGTTAGCTCAATGGTTAACGTACTCATCTTTGAACTAGAAGGCCTGGGGTTCGATCCCCACATGGCTCTTGGTTTATTCACGTGGAAGAATAAATCTCAGTATGTCGTTAAACCGTTAGTCCCAAGCTTGTTCAATGTCAGATACTCGTTAAAAATCCCTACTCTAAATATACTTGAGTTAAGCAAAATTTAGGACTCCCAATGTAGAATCAACAGGTAATGTGGCTTGACCATTACTGAAATGGGTGGCAAATAATAACTCAGTGACAATTTATTCCCCTAGAACAGCATTAAAAGGTAAAAGCCTTATAAGTGTGTGCATTGGAAAAGAAACAAGTATCCAAAATGAAAAGAAAAGGTCGTATACTATAAGTCAGAATTTTTCAAACTTTTTTCGACGTGGAACCCTTTTTGGTTCCAGTAACTTTCTCCGGGAACCCCAGATTCTAATGATTTCATACAATCATAATATAAATATTTTCATATGCCTTTTTAAATAGTATGTATGTTTAAAAACAATTAAAAACGTAATATTACTGCAATGTGTATTTTTCGAATAAAAATTAAAAAGTAAAAAATTTTAATTTTCATATTTTCCACAAGTGCATAACGCATAAAACAGAATTACTAGCAATTTTAACACTGAGTTTGTTTTGTAATCATTTTTGGCTTTATAGTTGAGAGTTTCATTTTCAAGTTAGCCCCAGCATTAAGTCTACTTCGGTATTTGGTTTCTTTGGCAGCTTAAAGGGAAAATCCAGTTTCACATTGGTAGGTAGTGGGAAATGGCAGCAATGTGTGAAGTGCTATCTTTGCAATAGCAAGAAATTCGGGAATCAGGTAGTTCCAAAATGTTACTAGTGATTCATCCTAAATATGAATAAAATTTTGACCACTTCTATATTATGGGTATATGTAGATATAAACATTATTCGGTTTCATGATTCACAAGAAATATAGACTAAATCCATAACCACAAAAAAAATTTTTAGAAAAATGTTTTTACTAAATGTTTTTTACGGAACCCCAGACAGTCTGTTAAGAAACAGCGGAACCCACTTTGGGAAAATCTGCTATAGGTTGATAGAGTAATGTATGGTATAAAATGTCTATGAAATGTGTTTTAAATTATGAAGTATTGGATTTTAGTATCCGAAATGAAAAGAAAAGGTTTTTAACTGCCGCTATACAAGGAGTTTGATATTGTATACTCGGAATATGTGGTGGTTGCCTCCATGTGTCAATAATTCGGATTTAGAAGTACTTTGAAAGAATAATCTCTACCCGAGAGAATGCTCTAGACACAACCCGAGGTGGGCGGAGAAGAAATGATTACAAAACTATTAGCATATGGGAACGAGATATGATTTACTGTTAGCAACCAGAGAAGAATGTGCCCCCAAGACGTTTGCTTTCTCACAGTGGCACAACAAAAGCCACCTCCCCCTTTCCAATTAACCAAAAAAAAGAAAAAGAAAACTTACCGACTAATTAGCCGTCGGTGGCTGTCGTTTCCCAAGCGGTCAATTGCACAGGTCACACAGGGGATGAGTGCTTGTACAGCAAGAGTGCCAGTTACACACCATCTCTTTTTTTCTCCTGATTTGATTAACCCCTAAATCAGGATTACAAGTATTCATTTGCACATAACACTACTCAGCACATTTCTAAATGCCCAAAGTTATCTACTGATTTAGATTAATTTAAAGGAATGCTGATTCCGAAAAGCATACTAAACGTCTTTTGCCGAAAATAAGACATTCCCTGAAAATAAACCATAGCGTGATTTACGGGACTTTTTGGACTATAATCCCTCCCTGAAAATAGGCCCTAGTTAAGTTAATGTGAAAAACAAGATTCGTTAAAAAATTGCTGTTGAATGTAGTAGGTATCTCTAGCTGTCGTAATATTTTAGAGAATTCTTTGGAAAAAAATATTCCAAGAAATTCTTTGTTCACCTCTAAAGTTCGTTTCAAGCAGGCTACTTAGACAAGAAGTATTAATTTAACCACAGCTATATGAGCCGTTTATTTTGAAAGTGGCCTAATACCATTTTCCAAAAAAAATTAGCTAGCTATTTAAATAATTACATTTTTACATTATCTTTACCTTTTGCAGCAAATTCTACAAAATTTATTTAAAATTACTAAGAATTTTTATAACAAAAATTAGTTGATAAATAAAATGACAATATTTTTAAATTTTGTAAAACGCAAACCCTTAAATATCTCGATTTTAACATAAATGGAATTAGGCCACTTTCAAAATAAGCGGCTCATATTGCAAGACATGAGAGATTCAGACCAATGATTCTACAGGAAATAGATTTGGAGGAAAATCAGAACGGAATTCAAAATTTTGATAATTTATGACGATGTTCCAAAAGATAACATGACTGTAATCGAATGAATTTAAATTTCTGTATGAAAATAAACATTAAAAAAAAATGTCTGTGTTAACACACATAATTAATAACCCTATATTTTAATTTATTATATTTTATATTATTATATATTCATTAACACACGTAATATTTTAGAGAATTCTTTGGAAAAAAATATTCAAGAAATTCTTTGTTTACTTCTAAAGTTCGTTTCAAGCAGGCTACTTACACAAGAAGAATTCATTGTAGGGTAAAAAGCTAAAGAAATGGTCTCCACATATAAAAATTTAATGGTATAAACAACGCTTTACGGTACTTTTTGGACTATAATCCCTCTCATCAAAAAATAAGACCTGCTTAAAATAATGTGAAAAATATAATTTCTTAATAAATACTATTGAATTTAGGTGGTATCTCTAGACGCCCTAATATTTTGGAGAATCCTTTGGAACAAAATATTCCAAGAAATTCCTTCTTTACCTAGTTGGTTTAAAGCAGTCTACTTAAACAAGAAGTATTCATTTAACTATAGCTACGAGTATATTGTAAAACGTGAGAGTTATAGTTATGCAATTATGAAAAAAAAAACATAATTTTTGATAATTAAACGCGTTCTTATCATAAAATGTTTAATAGAAAATATATTTATATTTCTTTTGTGAATACAAAGAATTATCTTTTATTTAATCTAAAATTTGATTTGTTATAATAATTATTTAACCATTGTAAGAGATAAATAGATTTGACTTTACAAACAATTTCAGTATACATGAATCAGATACTTTTCAAATAAATAGGTTTAGAGGGTACTAACGTCTTTTTCGAAAAATAAGACACTGTCTTATTTTATTTTTAGGTCAAAAATCCGTGCTAGGGCTTATTCTCGGGAGAAGGCTTCAAGTATATTAAGTAGATTTACATATTATTGTTTAATATTTATTTTTATACAGAAATTTAAATTAATTCGATTACAGTCATGTTATCTTTTCGAACATCGTCATAAATTATCAACATTTTGAATTTTGTTCTGATTTTCCTCCAAATCTATTTCCTGTAGAATCATTGGTCTGAATCTCTCATATCTTGCTATATAGCTATCGTTAAATGAATACTTCTTCTAACGTAGTGCAATCAGTTATTATGTGGTATTTACTCATTGAAGAGTGAAAAGCTAAAGAAAGTCTAAAGTACAATTGGAGTTGTAGCACAGACACTCACCCTTAGTTAATGCCTGAGGAAGAACACTACGTGTTCGAAACGCGTTGTTTATACCATTAAATTTTATATGTGGAGACCATTTCTTTAGCTTTTCACCCTACAATGAATACTTCTTGTCTATGTAGTCTGCTTGAAACGAACTTTAGAGGTAAACAAAGAATTTCTTGGAATATTTTTTTCCAAAGAATTCTCTAAAATATTACGACAGCTAGAGATACCTACTACATTCAACAGCAATTTTATAACGAATTATATTTTTCACATAATCTTAACTAGGGAGTATTTTCAGGGGAAGGCTTATAGTCCAAAACGTCCCGAAATTCACGCTAAGACTTATTTTCAGGGGATGTCTTATTTTCGGAAAATATGGTACTATAGTATGCTACCTGCCTTCGATTTTATTTATTTTCCAGTTATTTAATCATTTTATAGTAAATACGCAAAATTCATCACAAATATGCTAAGAAGAAAAAACTATCTTTAAAGTATCTGGTATAACAATATCGATGGTATTTTCAGGTCAATCTATGAAATAGAAATTTTATGTGTCGTATTAACATTTAACGCAGTATATACTGTGCAGTATATTAACATTTCGTATTTTTACTGTGGTATAAATTTCAAACAAATGTTTTGAAAAAAAAAATTGAAATAAAACTGTAATAAAAAAAATTATTGTAAGTGTTTCTTTAAGTTTAGATAATAATTAGTAACTGGTTATTAATTAGTAGTTTATGATAATTAATAACAATAATGTTGTAAAATTGTACCTTCAAAAATATATAATCAAATGAAATAGTTATGTGCAATATTTTTACTTAATTCATTGTGTTTCAACTGATAACCGATCGGTAGCATACTATAGTTACTATAGTATAGTGTAGTAACTCTGCTCTACTATAGTAGCACCGTTTAGACTTTACTGTTATTAATTTATAATATCTCGAATAATTAATTTAAATCATATTTTGATTATATATCTTTTATTTTTTTTTAGAAATAGTTTAATGCATTTATTTGTATATTAAATTAATGTTTATATAAGAAAAACTGATAGGAGGGGACTATTTTAAAATGAGATAATTTAGATGGAATTTGATTGGTGCATCTGTAAAGCATAGTCATTCTAAAAAGGCGGCAATACACTCCTAGTTTAATCCTCCGCGTCCTTTTAAACCTGTTCATTTTGTAACCAGTTAATTCCTTAAACAATACTTCAAATAGTAAGTACAAATTCCTTCATAACTTATTCTTGTATTTATAAAGATGGCTGAAGTAGTTTAATGTTAAATAATATTATTTTCATAATTAGCAATTAATTAAAACGATTCCATAAACTGGATAAACTAAACCCACAGAAACAACAGACATAAAAGATTTCACAAAAACTCACTACTACATTTCGACTGTCTTATCATCAGTAAAAAAAAATGAAAATCGCTACGAAAAAAAGCGAATTATATGTGTGTTGTTTCTCCGGAATTATTCTCATAAAAATATATAAAAATAATTAATTAGTTTTTAAATAATTATTAAACATTTAATAAGAATGATAAAGCTTTAATTAGATTTATTTTATGTTATTTTAAACCTTATTGATTCTGCTATAAAACTCTGCTATCTTGTTAGAATGTTTGCACACATGTGAAACTTGAATACTTTTTACTTTCAGTTTATGCTGGATCATTCAATATGACTTTACAAACAACGACATTAAAAAGAAAGAAGAATGAAAAGTGAATTCTCTCGACATAAATCAGGTAAAATTAATTGACTCTATATGTAAAATTTATTTCTCTTATAGAATAAACCTAACCAGTTATTTTGTACGAAAGATCTTAGTCACATTTTTGTAAATGTTAATGTTTAAATGAGGGTTTTTTAGTTCACGTAGTTGCTTTTAATTCTTGTTATAAAGATATGTATATATATATATATATATATATATATATATATAAATATATATATATAGATAAAGCAAATTTTATTATCAGGAATTGGTCAGTTTTCCAGCTTTAAATGAAACTTTCAAAGCGAACGTTTTGATTTAACAATTGTATTTGGAACTTAAGCATTAAACAAAAGAAATTCCGAAAGTATAGATTATAAACTATTACATTAGAGGTTTAAAATGAATAATTTTAGGAATATAAACTTGAACACAAATCATTTTATGTACGATTGTAGGGTAAAAAGCTAATGAAATGGTCTCCACATATAAAAATTTAATGGTATAAACAATGCGTTTTGAACACGTAGTATTCTTCCTCGGTCAGTTGTACCACCGACATTCACTTTTAGTTAATGCCTGAGGAAGAACACTAGGTGTTCGAATCGCGTTGTTTATACCATTAAATTTTTATATGTGGAGGCTATTTCATTAACTTTTTTCTCTAGAATGAGTAAATACCATATAATAAGTGATTGCACTAAGTTAGAATTAAATACGATTGTTGTAAGGTAATATTCCTTTCAATAATGTTCAAAATTATTATGTTGGGTAAAATAAAATGGAATATTTCAATTAAGAAGTTTTGTTAGTTTTAAATATGCTTGATTGTGTGTATACCTTGAATTGATGTTTCATTTATTTATTTAATAAACACTGCTCATCCCTTGGAAATCTGCTATTTGCATTGCCTCTGCAACATAGAAATGTAATTAGGAAAAAAGAACAGCTACTTAACAAAGTCGTGAATGCAGAATCTGCTCTGCTTTTCAACAATGTATGCTTATTTAATAAAATAAATGATTTTTTTTTTACTTTTTAATGATTTCTTATTTTGCTAAATATACTTATTGTGTATATACTCGTGTCTTGAATCATGTTAAGCAGAAGACTATATGAAAAGCTTGGGGTCATATAAGAATCTTTGTTTTCATGACTTAATAACAAGAAATATCAATAACAGTTATTCCTGTTAATCACATTCAGTGAATTTATTTTATTAATTGTCGGTATAATTTCTTAACACTTTAGTAACACAAGGGGTACACGGGTCGTCTAGCAGTAAATATAATTTAAACTACTATAATAATAGATTACTTATATTTGTAAAAATCAAAGATTTGTTTGTCTGTGTTTCAGTTTGCCTTTGAGAAATGCCCAAATTTCTTAAATTTGGACAAATGGTGCAAAATCCATTTAAAACGACCATTTGTAAAGATCCAACGGTCTCCAACCGTCTCTGAACCAGTGCCCTTGGTTTCCCTCTCTTATCTTTCCTGAAGACGGTTCAAACTGAAAATTAGTGACTGTAAGTGTGTACTTTTAATTTCTCTATGTTTCTTTTTCTACATTGAACTATATATATATATATATATATATATATATATATATACAAAATATAGTCACAATAACACGTGATATAAATATTCAGGTAACTCACCACAAATGATTGAAGATAATCGATCTGAGGCCTTCCGTTTTTTAACACATTAGAGACAAAAATCACTTAATCAACTGGGAAGAAGCAAAAGAGTTGGTATTTATGTCATGTGAAAGAAGAAGAAACATTGTTGAAAGCGCACTAATAAAAGGCTTTTCTAAGAGCTTAGTCAACACTAGTCCAGGCCTTTTTAAATTAGATGAATTTCTAATTGAAGGAATCGTTAAACAAATTAAGATTATTTCTAATTTAATAGGGAAAAATACTGTCTATGATGCCAATCTTCATCCAACTTTAAATCAAAATCCATAACCTGACAACCACTTGTATTCACTTGCTCTCTGACTCTATCTTCAGTCATTTGTGGTGAGTTACCTGTATATATATATATATATATATATATATATATTCTCTATTGTAATCAATATATATTGATAAACAGTAATTGATAAAATAGTATTGTAATAAATATATATATATATATATATATATATATATATATATATGTATTGTAGATAAGCTTTATAGTTTTAATGAAGAGACGAAGAAGGAATTCCGGAAACTGGAGAAATTGTGTAAGAAACAGATACAAGCCAAATATGGGGCGTTATTTAACAATATATACATATATATTATTGGCAATAAGAACACACAGAAATGAAACAGAAACTCACTGCTATATTTCGATGTCCTCGTCATCAGGAAGATAGTAGTGAGTTTCTGTTCCACTTCTGTGTGTTCTTATTGTCAATATAGTCTATTTAGTTCGTGGAATCGTTTCATTTAATTGGGTATATACTCGTATATATATATATATAAAAAAGATTTCACATAAACACGTGAAATAACAATCAATGATCAAACCACAATATGAAATGGCAAAACAAGACTAAGATCTTTCAACCGTAACAAGCGGTCTTCGTCAGAGTCAAAAACCCGACTGGGTTTTAGAGATCTTACTATTGTTTTCCCATTTTCTTATTGTGGTTTGATCATTGATTGTTATTTCACGTGTTTATGTGAAATCTTTTATATAATATATATAATATATATATATATAAAGATTGTGGTTTGATCATTGATTGTTATTTCACGTGTTTATGTGAAATCTTATATATATATATATATATATATATATATATATATATAAAGATTGTGGTTTGATCATTGATTGTTATTTCACGTGTTTATGTGAAATAACAATCAATGATCAAACCACGTCTATATTTCGATATCTGATAACCAGTCGTTATCAGCCTTTGGAGCGATTCACTTCTTTTCCTGAAGACGAGGACATCGAAATATAGTAGTGAGTTCAGTGTTTTCTTTTCTATGTGTTCTTTTTAAATTCTAGTTTATATATATATACACAAGTAGTCGCATCCTGATGACGACGATGGTTGAAATATAGAAGTGAGTATTCCTGTGTCTATCTGTGTGCTATTTCCTTTTTAATGGGTTTATATATAAACTTTAACAAATAGGAAAGATCACAGAAAGTCCCTACAGAACTCATTTCGATATTTCGAAGTGAGTTCTGTAGTGCCTTTCTGTGTTCTTTCCTATTTTTTAAAGTTTTTTATTGTCCACACAGACCTTTCATGTTATTCGAAGTATATATATATATATAATATATATATATTATATATATATATATATATATATATATATATATATACATTGATAAAAGTATCGACCGTGGAATAGAAACAAAACTAAAGTTTATCAGGACTCGGTTAGTTCTTCAGGTTCAAATTAAACTCTCATTGCCAACGTTTCGGTCTTTATTCAAAACCTTTTTCATAGGCAGAAGTTCTTCTGCTATGAAAAAGTTTTTAAATAAAGACTGAAACGTTGCTAATGAGTTTAATTTGAACTTGAAGAACTGACCGAGTCCTGATAAGCTTTAGTTATATATATATATATATACCATATGTGCTGATGATGGTGTTTTAGATTGTGAGATAGCAATATGAACTCAGAAAGGATTATCCACTAGCTGGTGGAGCCCCTTGAGAGAAATCATCAGTTTGTCACCGCTCGATTAAGGCTCGTTGATTTCTATTTCCGCAAGCATTTTGCGAAATGCTCTTTCGTAAACCCTACACAGTACTTGAAGCCATCTATCCTAGCCAAAATACCAGCATTTGTTTCATTTCAACACTTGAGTTAACCTTTTTTCTTTTTTTTTTATTTGCCCAATGAGTGTCATATTTTTATTGGATTCATTATAAACAAAAAAAAGTTTTGTAATATTAAACAAAATGTAGTTTGGTAAAGTTCAACACGTTCTCTTCTTACGTTAGAGAAATAATTTTTTGCCTTTTGTTTCATTAGCATTTAAGAAAGTAGTAAGCATTTTTTAAATGATACTACGTCTAAAACTCTTTGCTTTATACTACTACTACTACGCTCTGTTTGCTTTATCTTACTACGACGTCTAAACCTCTTTGCTTTACTTTACTACGCTTTGAGTTCTTTTTCCTTTATACTACTACTACGCTCTGTTTGCTTTATCTTACTACTACGTCTAAACCTATTTGCTTTATACCACTACGCTTTAAGTTCCTTTTCCTTTATACTACTACTACTACGCTCTGTTTGCGTTATCCTACTACGACGTCTAAACCTCTTTGCTTTATACTACTACTACTACGCTCTGTTTGCGTTATCCTACTACGACGTCTAAACCTCTTTGCTTTATACTACTACTACTACGCTCTGTTTGCTTTATCTTACTACGACGTCTAAACCTCTTTGCTTTATACTACTACGCTTTATGTACTCTTTTCTTTATATGAACACTCTTTAAGGGCTCCTTTTTTGTTTGTAAATTTACAAAGGTGTTACATTCTAATAATGCTTAGTAATCATTGTGCCAATAACAATCTTGTAGTACTCCATCATTTAAAAAACTATATTGTTTCCTGAAATACATGTAGACTAACTGACAGAGGGAGGGAGAGAGAGTGAGAGAGAGAGAGATAAAAAGAAAAGAGAGGAGGAGAGAGAGAGCGAGAGAAAGAAGAGAGGGAGAGAAAGAGAGAAAAAAGAAAAGAGAGAGGGAGCGAGAGAAAGAAGAGAGTGAGGGGGGGGGAGAGAGAGGGAAAAAAGAAAATAGAGAGGGGGTGCGAGGGAGCTAGAGAAAGAAGAGAGGGAGTGATAGAGAGAGTGAGAGAGAGAAAAAAAAGAAAAGAGAGAGGGAGAGAGAGAAAGAAGAGAGAGAGGCGGGGGGAGAGAGAGAAAAAAAAGAAAATAGAGAGGGGGAGAGAGAGAGAAAAAAAAGAAAATAGAGAGGGGGAGCGAGGGAGCCAGAGAAAGAAGAGAGGGAGTGATAGAGAGAGTGAGAGAGAGAAAAAAAAAGAAAAGAGAGAGGGGAGAGAGGGAGCGAGAGAAAGAAGAGAGGGAGGGAGGGGAGAGAGAAAAAAAAGAAAATAGAGAGGGGGAGAGAGGGAGGGAGAGATAATGAGAGAGAGAGAGAGAGAGAAAACAAGAAAAGAGAGAGGAGAAAGAGGGAGAGAGAGGTAAAGAAGGGAGGGAGAGTGAGTGGGAGAAAAAGAAGAAAATATAGAGGGGGAGAGGGGGAGCTAGAGAAAGAAGAGAGGAAGGGAGGGAGAGAGAGAGAGAAAAAAAGAAAAGATAGAGGGGGAGAGGGGGAGCGAAAGAAAGAAGGGAGGGAGAGAGAATGAGAGAAAAAAGAAAAGAGAGAGAGGGATAGAGGGAGAGAAAGGAGAGGGAGAGGGGAGCGAGAGAAAGAAGAGTGGGAGGGAGGGAGAGAATATGAGAGAAAAAAGAAGGGAGAGAGGGTGAGAAAGAAGAGGGAGGGAGAACGAGGAGTAACAAATGATTTAAATCAGCAAGGAAAAGAAAAGAGAAACTCAAGATATCAAGTGGCAATGACTTGACTGTGAC
The DNA here is from genome assembly GCA_026182355.1 of Hermatobates lingyangjiaoensis. Classification (NCBI taxonomy): domain Eukaryota; kingdom Metazoa; phylum Arthropoda; class Insecta; order Hemiptera; family Hermatobatidae; genus Hermatobates; species Hermatobates lingyangjiaoensis. The sequence goes on along the minus strand of JAPFBL010000449.1, from coordinate 219,820 downwards.
TTGAAAACCACATACTTACTTGGTATTCCTTAAATAAATAAGAATGATCAAATATTTAAATTATAAATCTGTTGTATAAATTTCGTTTATCTTAGGATATACCTGGATACCGTCCAGGTCGCATTGTTTGAGAAGCACTGGAGTATTGTAATGTTGACATTGCTCAAACTTGTTGCTACTATAGAAGGTAACAAGTAGTGATCGCGTTTTACTCAAAAAAAGATGACCGATCTATTTATCTCTAACAAGCCGTGATTCCATTTCAAACCCCCTTTTCTGTCTGTCCAAATACCAGCCTTTCACCCAGATTATACTTCACAGTTATCTTCCCTTTGACAGCCTAATACTCAAGCAATTTATAAAATAAAAATAAGTCAAAGGTCAGAAAACAATTGATAGGTGAAAATTGAAAACCGAGAGAGAGAGAGAGAGAGAGAGTTCGGGGGAGGGGGGTAATTTAGTAAATCAACTGTAGGTCAGTTAGTGGCCATTTTTCGAAAGGTCACCAATTAGTTTGATTTGGCTAAGTTACATCAGAGTTGTCAATTGTCAGCCTTACGCTCTATATTTATAAAAATAAGACACTAAATTACACAAAACAAAAATGATAAAATACAGACTTACTAAATCAATATTTCGACCTGTTGTTCTTCATCAGGAGAAGACTTGAAGAGAGGACGAAGTCAGAGAGGTCTCCCCACGTCGAGAAAAGGAACACGAGTAGGAAGATGGACTCGCGTTCCTTCCTTCGACGTGAGGAGATATCACTCACTTCGTCCTCTCTTCAAGTCTTCTCCTGATGAAGAACAACAGTTCGAAATATTGAATTTAGTAAGTGTGTATTATATTTTTTTATCTGCGTCGAGTTATATTTATACTCACTTCATTTTACACTGAAAATAAAATTGAAGGTTGGAAATAATATGAAAAAATTATAGCCGCATGTAAACAAATAAACAAAATATACATAATTGATTAATATGTATGTATAGTCAGTCACATTAAAACAAAATAAAAAATCATTTACTTGCAGGCAAATGCAGATTTTTATGAATGTCTGAAAATATAAAATTGAGTAGTTATATAATTGTTTTTATTTAAATTTATATACATTTTATTAAGTGTTGTGAATATTATTACTGAGTATTTTAATGATTTCAATGACCAACAATTTGGGTTTATCGAAGGGAATTGAAATAAATAAATATTACAGCCAAATAAGCTTATATTTATTGATCTAAGAGGAAAGATGTACCCTTTCTATTTTATTATAGAAATATACATGTCTTCTATTTTATTATAGAGTTGCCAACGAAGATGGACAACGTCCGAAAGCGCTCCAACGACTCTAAGATCATCTTAAGAGGTATGACGGTTTGCCATATTAATAATATAAATCATACTAATAATTCAGTAACAAAGATGCAATGAAACAATTCTAAGTCATAACAATCGTAGCCTAACAACAACCACAACATTTCAGTAATCTCTATATATAAAGTTCGTGAGTTTGTATGTTTCTTTGTTTGTTCACCCATTTCCCGTGGAGATAGAGACCTGAAAATAAATATATACTTTTTTTTTATTACTTGAATAATGTTAAATAAAAGAAAATTCTCACTATATTGCCAAAATTGAAGCCAAGGTAGCAAGTGTCTTGCGTGCTCGCCGATGACAATAGTGCAAATGTATTATATATAAATGTAAGGAAATGAAAATTATCATTACTCCCAATATTACTCCCTCTCTCTGTATATCAAATGGGCTAGTTTTGGTGTTTCGCTTTACCAATTCCTTTCCTGAGAACGACTTTTATAAAGGCCGAAATATTGACAGTGAGTCCTAGTGTCTTGTTTTCATTCGTGTTTCTTTCTGTTTTCTTCTTTTGATTATTATTTTTACAAGCCGTTTTTTATAATTTCATTTATTTATATGATACGTGGCATTTGAAAATATTATTAGAAATGTTTATTTTATTTTTATTTGTTTTATTGAGGGTGATTATAGTACAGCGTCCTAAAAACTATTGTACTTTCCCCCCTTCTGTACTATAGTATCCCAGTTAGCTTCAACGCCTCCAAGAAGCTCAGCACTTTTGCTGGGTTCAACGGTAAAAGTTCTTCTATGGTTTTGTTGAGTGTCCCGAAGCGCCTGCCTCTGTGTAACACAGTGGCTTGACAATCAGTCAGCAGGTGCAACGGTGTTTTTTCCTCTTCTTTGCAGAATTTGCACAAACCATCATTGATAATGCCCATTCTTTGCAGATGGCCATTAAGTTTGCACTAACCCGTTAGAAAGCCTTATATTATTCCTGTTGATGTCCGAACAATACAAGATTTGCCTATTCTCAAACTTATTGAGAAGTATCGTTGTCTGTGCCCTTGAAGAGAATATCAGAATTGCCTCCTGTTATAAGAAATTATAAACTAGCAGAAAATATCATTATTAGTACAGTTTATAACTGTCATTAGATCTGGAGTTTATTTTACGTTTTGTAGTTTAGATACTGAGCTCTTTGATTTTATTCTAAACATACTTACCCACGGATGGGTAGGACTCACTTTTTTCAAACGAGCAAATTAAGATAAACGAAAACGAAATTAAAATCTACTAACAATATGTACTTTCTAATTATGAGACACCTAAAAATACCTGTATAAGTAAAATTATGTGACTATATAAACCTCTATACACGTGCAGCTAGCCAAACACAGCTTAAAAGTTCATAAATTTGCTACTACGTTGAATTTCCCATCCATTATAATCTTAGCTTTTACGTTAGACGTAGACAAGGGGTCAGGTTAGCTCAGTGGTTAAAGTACTCGCTTCTGAACTGATAGGACTGGGGTTCGATCCCCACTTGGCCCTCGATTTATTCACGCGAGAAGTGAATAAATCTGTGTACGTTGTCTCTCAGAGAGGACGTTAAACATTCGGTACGACGTCAGGTACTCGTTAAAGATCCCTCCTCTAAATATACTTGAGTTAGGCAAAATTTAGGACTCTCACTGTAGAATCTATCTTCATTGTGTGGTATCACAAAGTGCCAATGCTCGGCCTATGTGTGTTCCCTTCTGGGACTACCACTGTAACCTAACCTAACCTGGACATACACAAATGTATTGTCAAAGTTTCAGCTTGCTATGACTTATGGTGGCTGAGTTTGCTTTTGACAAAATTTTTTTAAGGGTAGATTTGCTTTCTCGAATGAATAAGAAGTAAAGAAAACTTGAAATGAGTCAGTTCTAAGCAATGTGCAGTCAAAACCTTTCTTTTATTTATATAGATATATTTCATATATATATATATATATATATAATATATTTATTGAATTTCAATCCTTTTCTCCTACTCCCTGTTTTTCCTTACTTCCTATTTTTTGTTAACAGTGCCCAGACTGTAAATCATCGCACCTGAGGGCAGCTTGTGGCCCTGATTTACCATTAAGCCTCAACATCATCTTCTGATGACGACTTTCTTTCAAAATATTGAGGTAAGTCTTTTACCATATTTATCTGAGTTTTTTTATGTTTGATTAATCATCCCTGAGAGTCTATATATATATATATATATATAAATTAATAATCAACAATAACTCTTGATATAATATATGAATTAAATACCACAATAAACAATATATATTAATTAAAATGCTCTACGGCCTTTCGTCACAACATCATCAGAGAGCTAAATGAAAAAAACAAAAAAAAAAAAAACATAATAACAAGTTAACCTGGCTGAGTGAAGTCTGTGATTGAAGTCTTTGATTGAAGTCAAGACTTCAATCAGCAAGGTTAACTTGTTATTATGTTTTTTTTTTGTTGGTTGTTTCATTTAGCTCTCTGATGATGTTGTGACGAAAGGCCTTAGAGCATTTTAATTAATATATATTGTTTATTGTGGTATTTAATTCATATATATATATATATATATATCGATAAAAAGATTTCACATAAACACGTGAAATAACAATCAGTGATCAAACCACAATAAGAAATGGGAAAACAATACTAATATCTTTCAACCGTAACAAGCGGTCTTCATCAGAGTAAAAACCCAACTGAACACTAGATGCAGAAAACATCTGGTGAGGGTTGAAAAGAGTGGGAGGGAAGAGTTGTGGTTTGATCATTGATATATATATATATATATATATATATATATATATATATATATATATATATATATATATACAGTGATACCTTGAGATACGATTTTAATTCGTTCTGTAACCATCGTCGTATGTCAAAAAATTCGTATCTCAAAGCAATTTTTCCCTTTAAAACAATGTAATATGTATTAATGCGTTCCAGCGAATACTAAATCACTCAAAAAGAAACGTTAAATTGCATATAATATAACATTTTTTGTACAAATAAACGAGTAATAACACACATATGGTAAAATAACATATTGATGTATGATAAATGTTAATAAAATCAATAAAAAAGAAAGGAGTTTAAATTTTTATTTAATTTTTTTTTCAATTTTTTTTTAGATTTGTTGTTTCTAAGAATTAAGGCCCAGATTTTTTTTTTTTCAAAAAAAAATCTGGGTCTAAATTCTTAGATATCCCCATAATTTCTATATTTTTTTTTAATCATCACTTAGGCTAATCATCACTTTCATGTTGTGCCTTTTTGGCCTCATTCACTACGTGAGACCTTCGAAAAGTAACGATCAAGAGAGGTTTGTTCTGCCTCTTTTTTAAAATGTTACGAAAAAATGTGAGACACGTATCATTAAATAAGACACTCATTTTGAGATCATTTTCTTAGGCTTTTTCTTTTCATCACCTTTGTCTTTAGCCTTGGGACCCATGATTGATAACAAAATAAGGGTACAGTACTGTATATAATTCAAAATAATACAAAAAATCACTGGCACAAAACACAACGAATTATTAAGCACTTGTAAACAAAGCAGCGGCAACAACGGAACAGAGCGATAATGGCTGGGCAAACACTCTGCTCTCCAGCGGCGGTCGCGAGAATCACCGAATCGTATCTCAAATTTTTCGTCGTATATCGGAGCAAAAAATGGTCTAATATTTCGTGTCGTATCTCAAATAATCGTATGTTCGGGCAATCGTATCTCAAGGTATCACTGTATATATATATATAATAAATATATAAAATGTATATATTTAAAAATAAACATTGGTATAACTTCTCTATTACTGATTTTTCAAGTTCACAGAAGGGTTCTTGAGGATTTTGGTCAATATTGACCTACAAATATTGACCAAAATCCTCAAGAACTCCTTCTGTGCAGTTGAAAAATAAACTAAATAGATAGTTACAATAGATATAAACACAATGGATACAGATACTTCTATACTCGCAATTTTGGTATAATCGTCATCAAGAAATTGTGAAAAAGACAGATCAATAGCTACGACAGAGGACTATATGACATAAGTTTAGGGGGAATGGTATACCTATGAATATAAAAATATATAAAAAAAAGGATAATTTTTTACGTAAACATCATAAAGTTAGTTAATTATTTGAAAAAATTTAGGGACAGTGTTAAGACTGTGGTGAGCCGCGTGCAGCAAAAGGTTTACTATAAGGCAAACTTGGTGACCAGCTGTCCATGGGAAAGATCCGTCTATAACCCTCCACCGATTCCCCTCTCTCTCTTACTCTCTCTACGTGATTCACTTAGTCTTAATTCGTCAATCTCTTACTTGTTTTACCCTCTTAGATAACCAAACCGACAAAACGTTGGATAACAATTGGATAAAGAACCCCCCCAGTGATTTTGGTTCTCACAAGAGCTGTTTCATTTGGGAGGGGTGGTTTCAACACAAGGCTTCTCCTCTCTCTCTCTCTCTCTCACTCAATCATCCTGGCTAACTACTAATAAATTATTTATTAGTCAGCAGCAATTCTCACCCCCCCCTCCCTCCACCCTGGTCTTTGAGTCACTGACTTCTCTAGTTACCTCTAACCTTTATAAGTCGTCTTCCTCCTCGGACTTCTCGGATAATAATTATTTTGAAATCAGTCAAATATCACTTGAAGTTGTTAAGTTTATGGCTTTAATTTTTTTTTTAAATTCAAATCAAAATTGTGGTTAATACATAAATAGGTAATGGATATTATTTATGTTTATTAAAATCAGGAATTGCCGTCCCTACTAACTGAGGCACAGGAGGGGTCAGGTTAGCTTAGTGGTTAACGTACTCGTCTCTGGGATGGTAGGTCGAGGTTTCTATACCCACCTGGCACGCGATTTATTCACGCAGGAGGTTGGTCTGTCGGAAAGGACGTTAAGACGTCGGTCCCGAGCCTGTACGATGTCATGAACTCGTTAAAGATCTCTACTCGAAATGCACTTGAGTTAGGCAAAATTTAGGACTCTCAATGTAGAATCTGTAGAATCACCGATCAAACAAAAAGCCGGTAAATGGCTGACGTTATCACTCGCTAGGGCATCTTTTTAAACAATAAAACAAATAAAACTAAGGGGCATCTCAGCTTCAGTCTACCATAGCACGAATTTCTTTTAAAACAGTTAAATCACCCAAGCGTAGTCGCGAATGTTTGAAACTGTTTATTTTTAAATAGAAAATAAATGACTAAATGAAAAAAATAATTTATTTATTATTAATGCGCCACAGTAATCTCATTAAAGTTACTATTGATCAAATTTATTTTAATTTTCCCTTTTTTATTTGTTGTTAATTTTATTTTTGTTCTCACTAAAGAGTCGCGAATACATTTTGGCGTGAAAAATTGGGTCGCGATGTAAAAAAGGTTGAAGATCCCTGACTTAGATAAATATTTGAATTCTGAAATTTTACATCTTTTAAGATTCTTGTCACAAAAATGAGCTTGCGTGTCATAGTTTTGCCATTAGTGATCTATACTTAGACAAATATTTGAATTCCGAAATTTTATATCTTTGAAGATGCGTGTCACAAAAATGATTTTCCGTGTCATAGTTTTACCATTAGTGATCTATACTTAGACAAATATTTGAATTCTGAAATTTTGTATCTTCGATGCGTGTCACAAAAATGATCTTCCGTGTCATGGTTTTACCATTAGTGATCTATACTTAGACAAATATTTGAATCTGAAATTTTGTATCTTTGATGCGTGTCACAAAAATGAACTTGCGTGTCATAGTTTTGCCATTACTGATCTATACTTAGACAAATATTTGAATTCTGAAATTTTGTATCTTTGATGCGTGTCACAAAAATGAGCTTGCGTGTCATAGTTTTGCCATTAGTGATCTATGCTTATACATATATTTGAATTCTGAAATTTTACATCTTTAAAGACGTGTCACAAAAATGAGCTTGCGTGTCATAGTTTTGTCATCACTGCTCTATACTTAGACAAATATTTGAATTCTGAAATTTTACATCTTTTAAGATACGTGTCACAAAAATGATCTTCCGTGTCATAGTTTTACCATTAGTGATCTATACTTAGACATATATTTGAATTCTGAAATTTTGTATCTTTGATGCGTGTCACAAAAATGAACTTGCGTGTCATAGTTTTACCATTAGTGATCTATACGTAGACAAATATTTGAATTTGAAATTTTGTATCTTTGATGCGTGTCACAAAAATGAACTTGCGTGTCATAGTTTTGCCATTACTGATCTATACTTAGACAAATATTTGAATTCTGAAATTTTGTATCTTTGATGCGTGTCACCAAAAATGATCTTCCGTGTCATGGTTTTGCCATTACTGATCTATACTTAGACAAATATTTAAATTCTGAAATTTTGTATCTTTGATGCGTGTCACAAAAATGAACTTGCGTGTCATAGTTTTGCCATTACTGATCTATACTTAGACAAATATTTGAATTCTGAAATTTTGTATCTTTGATGCGTGTCACCAAAAATGATCTTCCGTGTCATGGTTTTGCCATTACTGATCTATACTTAGACAAATATTTGAATTCTGAAATTTTGTATCTTTGATGCGTGTCACAAAAATGAGCTTGCGTGTCATAGTTTTGCCATTACTGATCTATACGTAGGTAATTCCAATGACCATGAGTAAAATGTTAATGGAAGTCTAAGTAATTCGTTTAAGTTGGACTTTAGGTTGAGGTTGTCTGAGAGCTATAGTAACGCGTGGAATACATTAGCTATAGATTAAACGGTAATGGGCCGCTAAGCTGTTCTCCTTGATGAAGGCTACGTGTGTCTGATCTGAAACAAAATGGTTTGTTAACATTAAAGTTAATTATCGCTTAACATTTCTGACTATAATATCAATGAGGTTTTTGAAGGCATTGGTGAGTTAGCATTGACTTTCAGCGCAAGGCTTATGATTAATAGAGGCTTAATAATGGTTATTGAATCGTCAGGAGATGAGCGGAATGCCAGGCTCCTTGTGATGGATGCGCTATCTCATCAGGTTAGTGTGTCAATCAGAGAGGCCCTCTCCGTGTCTCACGAACTTCTTTATGATTCAGGCAATATACCAAACCAAACCTTTACGCTACAGTAATTAAAGTCTCACCTAGAGCCCGTTATTCGCAAGAATTGCACCATTCCTCTCTTTAACATCTAGTAATATATTATTAGCTTTGAACTAATAATATACAAACATAAACTTCACAATTACAAAGTTTAGCAAACATACCATCTTCTTCTTTCCACCAGTCAGAATCTACCACAAAGGTTCTAAGTGGGGGTCAAATTCACCCTCAGGGGTTAATTTTGACTCTAACGTAGTGCAATCAGTTATTATGTGGTATTTACTCATTGTAAATACCACATCACCCATTAAGCATGGGGTGACGAAAGGGCAGCGTCGTATCGAGCGTCGGCCTGGTTTGGTTTTATGGTGTGGTAGCCGGAAGGTATTTAATCAAAACAGGTATTTACTCATTGTAGAGTAAAAAGCTAATGAAATATTCTCCACATATAAAACTTTAATTAACACGTTTCGAACACGTATTGTTCATCCTCAGGCATTAACTAAAAAATAGTCATTGTGTTTTTTAGTTAATTCCTGATGAAGAACACTATGTGTTCGAAACGCGTTGTTTATATGATTAAATTTTTATATGTGAAGACCATTTCATTAGCTGTTTAAGCTACAATGGTTAATTTTAACTTTTCACGGGTCGAATTATGACCACAGTAAGCTTACAGAGAAAGAAAAGCTATTATAGGTGTTGACCTCTTAATTATAAATTAAAAGATATTAAAAATAATGATAATAATATGTATTATTAATAATAATTACCTGTATATTTTAATAATATGGTAAACTACATGTAATTTTACATTAAATAATATCATTTCTGATTATATTGGAATTGTGTTACCTCCATTATACGTACAGTGCTATAAATTTAATTCGTTCTGGTCGACCGACTTCATCTATCGAAATAGTCGTACATTGAAACAAATTATCCCATAAGAATACATTATTCATTGATTAATCTATATCGATTAATCGATTTATAATGGTTTGTAGAAATCATTACAAATCAATTTCGACAGCACAAAAACCCTACGATACATTTTTAATAATTAATTAATAATGCACTAACTATTGATTATGTTTGGATACATATTTTCAACAGAAGTATTCCAATATAACATTATTACATAGGTCCTCACACAGTATACAAGATTACATACATATTACATATCTGGTCAGACCGTTGGCGACAAAACCGATGTTGCGGGCTCTGGTGAAGTATGACACGAAGCGAAGAATCGAATTCAGAATGAAAGATCGCGGCAACACCTTCTTCACTGGCCTCCGTCAGTGTTGCCGCTACAGTATTAATTAATATACTGCAATTACAGTGTATAAATAACAACTAAACAGACATATAAATACAAATCAATTAAGTTAGACATTTTTAAAACAAATAAATGAGTAATAAATAAAAATAAATATTAGAAATATAATGTACCTTCTTACCTCAAATTAATTACCGGTAATTAATAATTATATTTGTAATATTAAAATACTAACCTCTATGGTAATGAAATACATGAAATAAAAATAAAACTTAGAAAATCGCCTTACCTTAGAGCAGTATCTTAAACTTTTTTACTTCAGGGCGCACCTAAGAAACCAAACCAAAACTTTGGGGCGCATCACTGATTTTAATATAGAAAATTTATTCCTGAGATTTGATAACAGGAAAATGATTGGAAATTAAAATGTATAGTTTTTTTTTTTAAGAAAAAGAAAGAAAGAGAGAGAGACAGAGTGAGTGAGAGGGAGGGAGGGAGGGCTAGTAAAAATGATTTAAATCCCCGAGTAAAGGCAAAGAGGAAGTATTATCCATTGATGCTTAAAGATTAAAGAAATTTACCTTCCAGTTCAAAATATGAAGTGGCCGAGACTTGACTCAGACGTGAAAACCACATACTTGGTGTTTTCTCAAATAAATTAAAATGATTCAAAAACTAAAATATAAATTTGTTTATATAAACTTTAATCTTCCGTTATCTTGGGGCGCACCTGGCTACCTTCCAGGGCGCACCAATACGCCCGGGCGTACCGTTTGAGAAGCACTGCCTTAGAGACTGGTGGGTAAAGGTCAGAGGAGATGGAGGGTGTGGAGTTAGACCTCCGTCTCCTCCTCCTGTCTTCATTAGTAACCAGATCATTCCCTACCAAACCCATGTTTAATATCTGGGTCTTATTTTAGACTCCAGATTAACATTCAAGCAGCACCTCCATAAGAAATCCAAGCTTGGAATTTACTTGATGTGTAATCTATATTCTCTTTTCAAATCAAGGAATTCTCCTGATTCGGTCAAGGACCTTGTCTATAAGGGAGTTCTTCGTTCAGCGATGACTTATGGTTGCTCCGTCTGGTTTAGAGCTGCACCAACGGACAAGGCGTGTATCCAGATTGTTCAAAATAATTGTGCCCGCCTTATAGCCAGGGCTCCTTGGTACGCCCGTAATGATGATATTCACCATGATTTGAAAATGGAATCCATAGATAGCTACATCACCCGACTTACTAACAATGAAGACAACAAACTATCTACTCATCCAAACCTCCTTGTACAAACTCTAAATCCTGTCGCCAACCTTCCTCAACCTCACTGAATAATTACTTCATCCAGTGACTATCTGACTGCCTTTCCAGGTCATGACTCAAAGCATTGAAAACTATGACTAACAAGACCACATGACCGCGAATACGACATCATTACTGTACAGACTAACTTAATATCCGACATGAATTACTGACACTCCATGTTATAGTAGCACAGTAATCAAGCAGTAGAAGGCCTCTAGTCTGGAACTGCTAGTTACGACGTGCACTATAGTGCGCGGTTATATTCGTTGGTCGTTGGAGTTAGAGGAGGATACAATGGAACGTACAGTAACTTACACTCTAATTATCACTACGTGACTTAGCTTATTTTTTTTCTTGTTTTAAATTTTATCATTCGTTTAAAACAAAACCTACCTAACTACGTTTGTACAGAGAGAGAATTTTGTTTTTATTTCTTAATTTTTTATTTTACGTTTTTTAAACTTTTCTTTCTAATTTTCACTTTATCTTTCTTCATTTTCACTCACTTAAGGCTTCTTTTTTACTTTACTCTAAGTAAAGTATAGTGATCGTGAAAAAATTCGATCTCGAGATTTTGACGGAATTATATGTTTTAAGGTCCCAAAAGTCGTTTTATGAAGTTTTACTTTACTATAAGTAAAGTATAGTGATCGTGAAAAAATTCGATCTCGATATTTTGACGGAATTATATGTTTTGAGGTCCCAAAAGTCGTTTTATGATGTTTTTGCGATGATGTGTGTGTATGAGGGGGTGGGTGAGTATGTTAGAATTGCTTGTTACCACACTACGGTCCGAATATGGATCAAGTTGATATTTTACAGAAAAATGGGCCCCATAGTTGTAGATGATCCCTATTGTTTGGGAAGAATTTGAATGACGGGGTAGTCATTTTTTTGCCAAAAACCGGTTTTTTTTATCGTTGTTTCACTTCTCTCGTTTCATTACGATTTCTATGCGTTGCTTCATTGTACGTTGTGTTTTGAGCAAATTTTTGTATATCAAGACGAAATTTTCGTCGTATTTTAAAAATATTCGTATGTCGGTACTTTCATAAGTTGAGGTAGCACTGTATTCACTTAGAGGAGAATTCTGATGATATATAAGTAAGAGTATATTTTAGAATTCGTCTAACCGAATAAAAATTATATTTTTTTTTATTCTTAATTTCTTTCCAATATTCATAGATTCTTTTATATTTACCCAATTTCTACTGGTTATCTGAGTTTCTGTTCATATCTCCTAATTCTATTACTTTAAGTCTGGGTAGAGGGGCAGCACTGGCGATTGTCTGGTCAGTTGCTTAGCCGTTGCGTCTACAATACCTGAGAAAAAACTTGAAAAGCCACCAATAATAATCGGTTTTAAATGTCATAATTTCTGCCTTATACAAAGAGAAGTATGTACTTGTATATTCATTCAACAAACATTAAAGAAACATGTTCGATGGATTTCTTTTGCAAGAAATGGTTTTACTTGTCTGTTACTCAAGGCGACATTTATGGAGCCTGTAGTAAATTCTTTATTAACGCTTACAGCTATATGCCTCATGCCTTCTCTGTTCTTCACGTCGCCTTTATTGCTTATCTATATTTCATTAGAAGCAAAATAATTAACCGTCTTTATTCTACATTATGAAATATAACTTTGCTTTACATTGCTTAGTCTCTCCCTGTTTTCTGTGCCAAGAGTGAGTATGTGGAAAGAGATACACACACAAATATATATATATATATATATATATACACTTTAACAGAGAGAAAAGAACACAGAAAGACACTACAGAACTCACTTCGATATTTCGACATTCATCGTCGTCGGGAAGAAGTGCGAAGTACTCGCGTTGAGAAGCAAACTGCTACTGGCCTCCAGAGTAACTCGTGGAACCATCGCAATGCTACCCCCCAGCGGAGGAGAGGAAAAATAGAAATCCCTCCAATATTTATTTAGAAAACAAGATATTATTGAATCTGTTATATATATATTAACGAAATATCGAAGTGAGTTCTATAGTGACTTTCTCTGTTTTATTCTATGTGTTAATGTGTTTATTGTCCATTTGGACCTTTCATTTTATTTATATGTATATAACGAGTGTGTGTGTATGTGTGTGTGTGTGTGTGTGTGTGTGTGTGTGTGTGTGTATTTATAAAATAAAAAACAAACTTGAATATTTTAAAAGGATAAAAACTCGATATTTGAGAAAATAATTAAAAAAGTTACCAAAAAATTCATTTGGATATATAATAATTTCTTACATGTACAAAGAGAGTATGTTCTTTGCGTATTCCAATGCGCTAATCTTCAACACTTACCTGGCATCGTTGACGACTTGAACTGAGAAACACTTCCATTAAATTATCAATTTCCCAATGAAATGATCCAGGTAGATATTGCATATTTAAAGAATAACGGGAATCAATTTCCCAATAAATAATCGAGACAAACATAGTTCAATGTAAAAAAAGAAACATAGAGAAATTAAAGGCACACACTTACAGTGTCTAATTTTTGTTTTGAACCGTCTTCAGGAGAGATGAGAGAGGGAAACCAAGCGCACTGGTTCAGAGACGGTTGGTCTCAATTTCCCAATGAATAATTCAGGTATTGCATATTTCAAGATTAACGGCAAGCACGCTTACCACTAACCATAAGTTAGAATATTAACTAGGTCAAAGATAAAAAACAATTTATAAAAAAATCGTTAAAACTTTTAAACGATTTCACTCGATTCAACTATTAAAGTTCACTCAAAACAGCGGTTTTACTATCAATGAAATCATTTACTACTGTACGGTGAATACGAGCTGTAATGTTTTATTAGATTAGTTTAATTAACAATAATGATCGTGTTAGATATTGTGTAAGAGAGTTACGAAACGATTTAAGTGTAAAAGTGAATTAGAATAAAAGCAGTTATGGATGATAAGATCTAGGAAGTGTTCAAACTGCTGTCTTATTCAGTATTCCAGTAACGGCTTCTTCTTCGTCGCCTTTTTTTTTCTTTTTTTTCTGTTAATTATACTTTTGTTAAGTGTTGCCAACATAACTACCATTAGAGCAGACGAAAAGGACCAAATACTTGTCTTCTTGATGCTTCCTTCTCCGGAAACTGTTATTTCTTTTCACAATAACTATTATCATTCATACACACACACACACACACACACACACACACACACACTATATATATATATATATATATATATATATATAAAGATTTCATATAAACACGTGAAACAACAATCAAAGATCAAACCACAATAAGAAATGGGAAAACAAGACTAAGATCTTTCAACCGTAACAAGCGGTCTTCGTCAGAGTCAAAAACCCAACTGAATATATATATATATATATCATTAGTGTTAGTAACCTGTTTGGTGTTCTATAGCTGTAACTTTTATAATATATATATATATATATAACAATTAAAATAAGCAGTGACACATGAACAGAAACACAACAAAGACTCACTTTTCAATATTTCGACCGTAATGGCGGTCGTCCTCAGGAGAAGAAGTGAATTGACGGAGGGACGACAGTCAACTAATATATATATATATATATATATCTATCATTAAATAACTTGCCAACTTTAAGTCTAGTATGTTTCTTACATACATGGAATGTAAGAAACATACTAGACTTAAAGTTAGCAAGTTATTTAATGATATATGTTTAAAAGAAGGTTTGCTCCCAAAGTATACCAATATATATATATATATATATATATATATATATATATATATATATATTGGTTTAGCATCTACGAT
>JAPFBL010000449.1:0-200000 GCA_026182355.1 Hermatobates lingyangjiaoensis | reverse complement strand
ATTTGCTTGGCTGGTGGAGAAACCCAACCAATACATACTCACATAAGGAAACAGCCAATAAATACTAACTCACTCAAGCACACACCGGCATACATACTCATCTACTAGAGCAGGGGTTCTCCGGGGGGGGGGGGGGGGTGAAATTCACCCCAGGGGTCGATTTTAGTTTTTTTAGGGTGTGAATCGTGACGACAGTAAGTTTACAGAGAAAGGAAAGCTATTATAGGTTTTAACTTTGATTGAATTAATATTTTTTATATCCATCAATAATTGTAATTAGCATTTAATTTCTATTTTAAACACAATCGATGTCAAGTTGTAAAAGTGTATAATACTACCTTGGTAAGAAGAGGATGTGGGGGGAATGGCATTTTGAGAAATTGCGAGAGGGGTGATTGGGCCAAAGAAATTTGAGAATCCCAGCACTAGAGGAATTCATTGGTTTTGTTTTTCTTTTTGACTTCCTTGAGAATTATTAAAATAATAAAAAATATATTATAGGGTAAAAAATTGTACTTGCACTACGTTAGAATGAAAAAATATATTAATTGCATCGTAAACGGAGAGATTATATTTTTAATATATCTAGGAAAGCTGATAAAATGGAACAAAACATAATTGAGTTATTACCCAATATATACCCGACCCGGGTATTTACTGGGTCGGGTTCGTGCCGAGTCTGGCTTAGGCGCCGGGTCAAGCTTAAATCACGGCGTGCTTGGGTCGGGGCAGGCTTTGATACCCGTGGGCCAAGGTCCAGTAAGGCTGAATTTTTTTAGGCCCGATCTTAACCTAAGTCCACACTCAACGTTACTCAAAGTAAATTTATTATCAAAACAATTGAAAGTCGATTTTATTACTAGTGCAGTGACTTACTACGTAGTGATTTTTAAAAGCATTTTTAAAAGCAAATGTCTAATTTAAAATTTTACATGAACTCCGTTTGCTTGGTTTGCCTAAATGTGATTAGTTTGGTGTACATCGAAATTTTTTCAATTAAACCTTTTGACTATTGTTTATTGAATAATTCAATTTAAATTATAAACAATTAAAATTAATTGTTTAAAATCATTTTAAATTTTTATTTAGTAAGGTCTTTAACAAAATTTTAGTAATAAAATTTCTTCCTCTCTATCACAACATCAAGCCGTTAAATATCAGAATAGATATCTTATTAAACTAGTCTTTGCCACCTTTCCACCAGAGCAGATAAATTATTTTTTATTTTTTTTTTTAATTGTATAAATGGATCGACTTGGAGACATTAGCGTTGTACAATTAAACTTAATATCATATAAACTTTTTTATTTTCATAACTATCTTGAGCTTCTTTTTTAAAAAAAAAACTTAATCACTTTTTATGGTTTCTGGGATTTTGCAGTGTTACGTTTGTGGCACTCCGTATTCTTCCTGTACCTCCAGTGCAATGAGCCCTCTGTCACAATGTCATCTACAGTTAAACGAACTTGAATATGATATGTTATTCCTAAATTAATTATTCTATATAGTTTTTATCTCTAGAAGGCACGAAAAGTAACTCTTTATTTAGTTTTCAAGTAATAATGTAAAATATTTAATCATCGTACTTAAAAAAACGGTGCAATAATGAAAAAAGACGGGAGAATAATAAAAAAAAAACAGGTAAATAATTCAGGTTGTCCAACCTAATTATTTTGTTTATACCGATGTTTAGATATAAAGGGAAATGTGATTGGGAAGAGTTAGTGTGGCAAGCCTGATTTTTAAATCACAGCTCCATTGCTAATTATTCTACTCTCTTTCGTTTACGTACTTTTATTCAGCTTTCATAAACCGCCCGTTGGGTCAAATAAATTTATAGATTTAATGGCTTTTAAATAAACGGAATAATAAATTCCTTAAATAAATTAATATATATATGTATATATATAAATAATAGAAAGATCTTTAAATATCTCTTTTTTTTCATTTCTTCGGTTTTTTATCGTCTACAAATGAATAGATTATAAATAGATTATCATCTATATAAAACATAGATTTGATAATTATATCAAATATATATTTTATGTATCAATTTTTTACCTTCAGCTGACTCCAACATCCAGCTGTTAATATTTTACTTATATTAATATGATCATTTCTAAAACTTGTATTAGCTATAACAAATATTATTTGTTGATATATTAAATAATTATTTCATATTCTCGTCGATTTTTACTTTACTATAAGTAAAGTATAGTGATCGTGAAAAAATTCGATCTCGAGATTTTGACGGAATTACATGTTTTGAGGTCCCAGAAGTCGTTTTATGACGTTTTTACGATGATGTCTGTGTGTGTGTGGGTGGGTGGGTGGGTGGGTGAGTGTGTTAGCATTGCTTGTTACCACGCTACGGTCCAGAATCTTTGATGGATCAAGTTGATATTTTACACAAAAATGGACCCCATAAAGACGAAGATCCCTATTGTTCGGGAAGAATTATGCATGATGGGAAAGTCGCTTTTTTTGCCAAAAACAGTTTTTTTAAAACATTTATTTCTCCTAAACTGATAACCCTAGAGTTTTGAAATTTTGACATTATTTTTAAGGTTGCAAAGGGAACAAACGAAAAATGAATTCAGAATTTTAAAACAACCGGAAATATTTTTTTTTTAATAAAATGTAAAAATTTTGACTTATAATTCAATCTCAAACCTTATGAAAGCGATATAAGCCATACTATTTGACGGATCAAAATGAAACTATGCCTACAAATAGAACATTATGTAGAGAATGAGTTGAGATATTTTTTTTCAAAATTACATTCGCTAAAGGGGCGTTACAGTACGATTTCTGTTTTAAGAAAATGTTTTTTTGACGCTAAACAGCTCATTAAAAAATAATGAAAATTTGACCAAAAATGGAACGAGAAATTAGCAATTCATACAAAAAAAATCATGAAGTTTCAATTACGGGAAAGAGCAATAACGCTATAAAAACTGTTTGTTTATCCTAGAGTAAGAGATCACCTGCTATACCTGTCGATTTTTTTATATTTTACTTTACTATAAGTAAAGTATAGTGATCGTGAAAAAATTCGATCTCGAGATTTTGACGGAATTACATGTTTTGAGGTCCCAGAAGTCGTTTTATGAAGTTTTTACGATGATGTCTGTGTGTGTGTGGGTGGGTGGGTGGGTGCGTGGGTGGGTGGGTGAGTGTGTCAGCATTGCTTGTTACCACGCTACGGTCCAGAATCTTTGATGGATTAAGTTGATATTTTACACAAAAATGGGCCTCATAAAGACGAAGATCCCTATTGTTTGGGAAGAATTATGTATGATGGGAAAGTCACTTTTTTTGCCAAAAACCGTTTTTTTTTAAACATTTATTTCTCCTAAACTGATAACCCTAGAGTTTTGAAATTTTGACATTATCTTTGAGGTTTGAAATGCAACAAACGAAAAATATATTCAGAATTTTAAAACAAAGGGAAATATTTTTTTTTTCAATAAAATGTACAAATTTTGACTTATAATTCAATCTCAAACCTTGTGAGAGCGATACAAGGAATACTGTTTGACGGAAAAGAATGAAAATATGCCTATAAATAGAACATTATGTGTAGAATGAGCAGAGATATTTTTTTTCAAAATTACATTCGCTAATGGGGCGTTACAGTACGATTTCTGTTTTCAGAATATGTTTTTTTGACGCTAAACGGCTGATTAAAAAATAATGAAAATTTGACCAAAAATGGAACAAAAAATTAGCAATTCATAAAAAAAAAATCATGAAGTTTCAATTACGGGAAAGAGCAATAACGATATAAAAACTCTTTGTTTACCCTAGACTAAGAGATCACCTGCTATACTTGTCGAATTTTTTGTATTTTTTTACATTGTTTACATTGACTTAGAAATTTTTTGAGCGAATCCACTGAGATAAAATTGATGTTTCTAATGGAAAAATGAATATATATTATTGACTTATAAGAGATGTAAGAGGAATAATATTATTACACGTAAAAAATCACCGCCAACGAACATAAATTAATTTCCTCTGTCTTCCATGGTATGATGGATTTGTTTCATAAACTGCTTTAATAAATCTATATATTGCACTCTTGAGCAAAACTTAATAACAGTTATAGTTTCTTCATCTTTGTGAATTGTAGTATCTTACCATGATATTGAAATGTGAGGAATGGACTCTTTCCTCAAGAAAGAGGATTTATATTTGTTGACGAATATCCAGTTTTTTCACTATTCTAGTCTAATAGTTGATATTTATTATTTTCAAAAATTAGAAACTTCCAGCTATAAAAGCTTTATATTATACTGAATAGCCGATTTTGACTTTGAATGGAGTATGGAAAACTTGATTATTACTATAATTTGTTTTCTCAATATACATTCAAAGCAACCTTATAACAGAGTACAGCAGCATGAAAAAGGTAACACTCGCTCAGAGTAAATTTGAATATACGTTTTTTGACAGATGAAAAGAAAAACAATTTTTATTGAATAGATTTTTTAGACAATTCTTGTTATTTACATGTTTTGTGCAACTTTGTTTCCAAAAAAATTAATGTTTTCATTCTCCAGTTAATCATATCCCATTTAGATGTTTACGTATGTTTAAATGAGACGTTATGTTTTATATACTCAAGAAATTTGACATTAAGTTACTTATAGTAAAGTAGAGTGTAGGCCACTCCAGATTTTATTTTACTTTACTATAAGTAAAGTATAGTGATCGTGAAAAAATTCGATCTCGAGATTTTGACGGAATTACATGTTTTGAGGTCCCAGAAGTCGTTTTATGACGTTTTTACGATGATGTCTGTGTGTGTGTGGGTGGGTGGGTGGGTGGGTGGGTGAGTGTGTCAGCATTGCTTGTTACCACGCTACGGTCCAGAATCTTTGATGGATCAAGTTGATATTTTACACAAAAATCGGCCCCATAAAGACGAAGATACCTATTGTTTGCGAAGAATTATGCATGATGGGAAAGTCACTTTTTTTGCCAAAAACCGTTTTTTTAAAACATTTATTTCTTCTAAACAGATAACACTAGAATTTTGAAATTTGGACATTATCTTTGAGGTTACAAATGCAACAAACGAAAAATATATTCAGAATTTTAAAACAACGGGAAATATTTTTTTTTCAATAAAATGTAAAAATTTTGACTTATAATTCAATCTCAAACCTTGTGACAGCGATACAAGCCATACTGTTTGACACATCAAAATGAAACTATGCCTAAAAATAGAACATTATGAGGAGAATGAGTTGAGATATTTTTTTTCAAAATTACATTCGCTAAAGGGACGTTACACCACGATTTCTGTTTTCAGAAAATCTTTTTTTGACGCTAAACGGCTCATTAAAAAATAATGAAAATTTGACCAAAAATGGAACAAAAAATTAGCAATCCATAAAAAAAAATTCATGAAGTTTCAATTATGGGAAAGAGCAATAACGATATAAAAACCCTTTGTTTATCCTAGACTAAGAGATCACCTGCTATACTTGTCGAATTTTTATATTTTTTTACATTGTTTACATTGACTTAGAAATTTTTTGAGTGAATCCACTGAGATAAAATTGATATTTATAAAGGAACAATTTAAAATGTTTATTGACTTATATGAGTTAAGAGGAATAATATTGTGCAGGAAAATAATAACACTCACTCAGAAGAAATTCGTATGTATGTTATTTGAAAAAGGGGAAGGAAAATGATCTTATTAAATACTGAGAAGCCATAAAATTCCCAGTATAATAATTCTATAAAAAACCAAAAATATGAAAGATAATTTAAAATTGATATCTTTCGTTTGGAGATTAATAAATGTAATTATCGTAGATCTTTAATTAACAAATCACCTTAAAACAACATTTTCTTCGCTGTTTAAGATGTTTTTCAGAGAAAAAAAGGGTATTTTCCTGTTTAAAATTTGAAAATTTTACTTTATTATTCAATGTAGAAGGATGTCAAGTAAACGATGTAAGAAATTTGAATAATAGCTATATTTGAACAATAACCACGTTCTCTTATAGGAGAATGTTTCGTATCAAGAAATGTTCACTTTGGTTTTTCAAAATTATTATTACTGCTGTAGTTATACTAATGAAATTATTTGTGATGTACAAAAATAAGCTTATAAATTGATATGTCCTTCAATCACTATCTGTACTACCTCAGGAATGAAAGGCTAATAATTATATCTCATTTAGATGTTTACGTTATGCTTAAATGAGACGTTATGTTTTATATACTCAAGAAATTTGAAATTAAGTTACTTATAGTAAAGTAGAGTGTAGGCCACTCCAGATTTTTTTACATTGTTTACATTGACTTAGAAATTTTTTGAGCGAATCCACTGAGATAAAATTGATTTTATAAAGGAATAGTTTAAATTGTTTATTGAATTGTATGAGATGTAAGAGGAATAATATTGTGCAGGAAAATGATAACACTCACTAAGAAAAAATTCGTATATATGTTATTTGACAAAGGGGAAGGAAAATGATCTTATTAAATACTAAGAAGCTTATTATTATTATTATTTTAAAGATTAAAATTCCCAGTATGATAATTCTATAAAAGACCAAAAATGTAAATGATAATTCATAATCTGAATCTTTCGTTTAGAGATTAATAAATGTAATTATCGTACATCTTTAATTAACAAATCACCTTAAAACAACATTTTCTTCGCAGTTTAAGATGTTTTTCAGAGAAAAAAAGGGTATTTTCCTGTTTTAAATTTTAAAATTTTACTTTAATATTCAATGTAGAAGGATGTCAAGTAAACGATGTAAGAAATCTACTGGCTGTTTGAACGAAAGCCATTCTCTTGTAGGAGAATAAATCGTTTCAAGAAATGTTCACTTTGGTTTTTCAAAAATGTTATTACTGCTGTAGTTATACTAACGCAATTATTTGCAAATAATAAATTATTTATGATGTACAAAAATAAGCTTATAAAATGATATGTCCTTCAATCACTATCTGTACTACCTCAGGAATGATAGGCTAATAATTATATCCCATTTAGATGTTTACGTTATGCTTAAATGAGACGTTATGTTTTATATACTCAAGAAATTTGACATTAAGTTACTTATAGTAAAGTAGAGTGTAGGCCACTCCAGATTTTTTTACATTGACTTAGAAATTTTTTGAGCGAATCCACTGAGATAAAATTGATATTAATAAAGGAATAATTTAAATTGTTTATTGACTTATATGAGATGTAAGAGAAATAATATTGTGCAGGAAAATAATAACATTCTCTGTGAAAAAATTCGTATGTTATTTGACAAGGGGAAGGAAAATGATCTTATTAAATACTAAGAAGCCATAAAATTCCCAGTATAATAATTCTGGTAAAAACAAAATATGTAAAAGATAATTCAAAATATAAATCTTTCGTTTAGAGATTAATAACTGTAATTATCGTACATCTTTAATTAACAAATCACCTTAAAAAACATTTTTTTCGCTGTTTAAGATGTTTTTCAGAGAAAAAAAGAATATTTTCCTGTTTTAAATTTAAAATTTTACATTAATATTCAATGTAGAAGGATGTCAAGTAAACGATGTAAGAAATCTACTGGCTATTTGAACAATAGCCATGTTCACTTCTAGGATAATATTTCGTTTCAAGAAATGTTCACTTTGGTTTTTCAAAAATGTTATTACTGCTGTAGTTATACTAATGAAATTATTTGCAAATAATAAATTATTTGTGATGTACAAAAATAAGCTTATAAATGGATATGTCCTTCAATCACTATCTGTACTACCTCACGAATGAAATGCTAATAATTGTATCCCATTTAGATATTTATGTTATGCTTAAATGAGACGTTATGTTTTATATACTCAAGAAATTTGACATTAAGTCACTTATAGTAAAGTAGAGTGTAGGCCACTCCAGATTTTTAATTATATTTTTTCTTTCGAAATGTATTATAATTAAATCATTATAATTTAGGTAGAAAAACATTTTATTTAATCTTTCGACGTCATTTATATAAGGTTTGAAAGGCTTTTCACCAGAGCAGTCGAGGCATAATCGCAAGCGAGGGCTGGACCTCCAGCTGACTCCAATTCTGACGTGGTGTGAGTGTTTCGACTTTGATTGAATTAATATTTTATATATATATATATATATCAATAATTGTAATTAGCATTTAATTTGTTAAGTTCTGTTGTAAATATTCTTTAAATTCTTTCCAACAACAATGGAAAGTTGTAAAAGTGTATAATACTACCCGGGTAAGAAGAGGGGGTGGGCGAATGGCATTATGCGAAATGATGAGAGGGGTGATTGGGCCAAGGGAATCTGAAAACCCCTGCACTAGAGCAGAGTTTTTTTTTTTTTTTTTTGGTTCCAGTAACTTTCCCGGGAACCCCATATTCTATTGATTTCATATAATCATAATATAAATATTTTCATACGCCTTTTTAAATAGTATGTATGTTTAAAAACAATTAAAAAAGTAATATTAATGCAATGTGTATTTTTCGAGAAAAAAAAAATCAAAACTAAAAGATTTTAATTTTTATATTTTCCACAAGTGCCTGACACATAAAACAGAATTACTAGCAATTTTAACACAAAGTTTGTTTTGTAATCATTTTTGGCTTTATAGTTGAAAGTTTGATTCTAAAGTTAACCCCAGCATTAAGTCTACTTCGGTATTTGGTTTCTATAGCAGTTTAAAGGGAAAATCCAGTTTCACATAAGTAGGTAGTGGGAAATGGCAGCAATGTGAGAAGTGCTATTTTTGCAATAGCAAGAAATTCGAGAGTCAGATAGTTTCAAAAACTGACTAGTGATTCATCACTAATAATGAATAAAATTTTGACCACTTCTACTTATGGGTATATAAATAAAAATACCACTACCTTTTAAAATATCTTTTAAAATACCACTCTTCCCTCCCACTCTTCTCAACCCCTCACCAGATGATTTCTGCATCTAGTGTTTCAGTTGGGTTTTTGACTCTGACGAAGACTGCTTCTTACGGTTGAAAGATCTTAGTCTTGTTTTCCCATTTTCATATTGTGGTTTGATCATTAATTTATGGGTATATGTAGATATAAACATTATTCGGTTTCATGATTCACAAGAAATATAGAATAAATCCATACCCACAATAACAATTTTTTAGAAAAATCTTTTTACAAAATATTTCTCTCTCAGAGAATCAGCTAAAAATCTGTTGTAACATTCCTGAAATAAAGTTTTACATTCAGGTCTAAAAGTTGAGTATTTATTGTAGTAGTTATCACCAGTTTTTTTAAGAGTAAATTGTAGATCTTTTTTTTATTTAATTTAATAATTCTTATTTAATTTCTGTTTTATTTAATAATTCTCAGGAGAACCATTTTGGATGAGTTGGAGAATTATATGTTTTAATTTGAGGTACATAATGATCAATGACAAGCGAAATAATATGTTAGAAATAATTAGTGCAATAATTTATACTCGAGAATGAATATGAAGTGTCTCAACTAAATTCCGATAGATTGGATAATAATGAAGTATAGTAGCCCTTCGAGAAATTGTATTTAATATTATGAAGTTCAAGAGTATATACTTCCTATATGAACAAATAGAATGTACATCCTCTACTTTCTTAATATGTACATCATAAGGAAGTATGGGATGGCAGTAACAAGTGATAGTATAATTTGTTATACTATTTGATAATATAATATCAGATTCACTATCTCTAATAACGTATTTACTTTTTGACACTATTGTGATTTTTATAATAATAAAAAGAGAATCGTGTAATATGGACTTTATGAAATTAAATAATGCCAGTAAAAAAAAGTTCCTTTTATCTGTTATAATAATCTGAAATTCAATATCTCTATTTATATTTGACATTATTATAACCCTTATAATAAATAAAGTGAAAACCTTATAATATGGATTTTATAAATTAAATGATGCCAGTAAAACAAAGTTACTCTTATCAAAGTATAAATTAGATTAGAAATGATGTTTAAAAAAAGTTGAATGGAAGTTAATGTCAGATTCATGGGTCTTGTTTATTTTAACCAATCGTAGCTCATTTTATTTCAACCAATCATAGCTCTTCATTTCAACCAATCATAGCTCATTTTATTTCAACCAATCATTTTTTCCAAATACTTTTCGCTTTTAATTACGTCTCTGTATAATAGCGTCACTTTTATTTCTAATAGTTTTAAATGAATTCAAACTATTCTAAATCAAAAAATTAGTTAATATATGTCTTTTAAATTAAATATTGCGTTGATTGAATGACAATGCAAGAATACAGAAGGTATTGAACATCTTAATTATGGTCAGTGGCAACATATTAATTTTCTTTTCACTATTATGAGTTTAATTAATTTAGTCTTAGACTGTCCACTCTTATATATGGTAATATTTTATATTACATTAATATCATATTTTTATCACCATTACACCTCAACAGGAAAATAGTATATTTAAATTAACTACCACTGTATATATCAAGCGAAAAAATCACCTTGAAATCGTTTTCAAGGCTCAGCTAATTTATTAATTGAATCAAAATTTCTTTTATAACATTCAGAAAGTATCTTTCAAACAATTGAAAACAGTTATTTAGTCTACTAGTTGTACCTATTTTCCAAAATTTTCCTTAAAAATTTCTGGTCTTAAACAATGTTATTCTCATATTTTTTCTCTAATTATATTGTTACAATTAAATTTATTTAGTTCTAAAATATTATTTTATAATGCCTAATTTATGTTTTATAAAAAAAATCCTTCCAACATTCGATCAATTATTTATTAATTATTACACAGTTTTACTATATGTGAACTATTATTACTATTTTTATTATACTACTGTATTATCTCTTATTTTGTATTTTCATAGTATTATTCGGTTCTTATTACTTCTGTTATATATCATGGTCCTAGGGTAAAAGGGTTATAGTAAATAGAAAATGTCCTATTTAAGAGTTATACAAGATGTATTACCTCTACTAAGAGATAGATACAATTGATTAGATGACATTTATCATTTAGATTCAGAATAATTAAGTAAAAAAGATAATGCTATGGTAAACAAAATAGAACTAATACACATTTGATAAAAAAAGGTATTCCCTTTAAAGTAATTCTTTTAATGTATTCATTTCCGTACAGAATAAAATACTTTTACAACAAAAGGTGTTTTATGACATGAAATAATTCATATTAAACTAATAAAAAATTACATTCAATAATATTGATAATTAAAGCAAACAAGCAAACAATCAGTGGAAATTAAACAAACTCTATCATAATGATGGATAACTATAGTACTTGTTTTATTACTTTTTTAAATTTCTTTATGTCGTATTTAAAACAATCTAAACTGCTATATAAACCATTATACTTTATCATCAAACTAGACAGTGAGGAATGACAAGAGTATTTCTTTTTAGGATAGTTGGGCTTTTCTAAATTTTTTATGATGGGAAATGAGATAAGGATAATGAATTAAATTATTTAATAATTTATGTGTAAATAGGAAGTTCTTAGTGTTCTGGAAGACTTAGTGTTCCTTTTCCTCTCTAATCATTAGCAAATACCACATTAGTAAACTGGTAAATCATTAAAGATACGTGTAAAACAACACCAATACAACGTAAGTAGACAGGAAAAAAGTAGTGCCTTATTCTTGCATATGAAAAATGAAAATCATCATATTGATTGGACAGGAGCTAAATTTATTACCTATGAAAAATCAATGTTGTTAAGAAATATTATTGAATCGTCTCTAATTAAATTTAATAGATCAAATTTATAAACATTAGTAACGGTCTCTTCAAACTTGATACTTTCGTCACGAGGGCAATAGCCTCTTAAAGAGGGTTGACAGCTAGCAGATAGTTTTTTACTTTTTCTTACTGTACTCCTTTGTTTCCCCAAACATCCCTTTCTGGACATTAGTCCTTTCCTGCGCTTTCACCCTTTTAAAATACCACTTTTCCCTCCCACTCTTCACAACTCCTCATCGGATGTTTTCTGCATCTAGTGGTTCAGTTGGGTTTTTGACTCTGACGAAGACCGCGTGTTACGGTTGAAAGATCTTAGTCTTGTTTTCCCATTTTCTTATTGTGGTTTGATCATTGATTGTTATTTCACGTGTTTTTTTTTTCGTCGTAGATTGTGGAAAAATCTGTTCATCAGATCCCTTAGCAAGACGTCTTGCTTAGAGTATTTGGGGTTGGGGGTCCCGACCCACTAAAAAACCACATCCTATTTCCTGGCAATACCCGACAGGGAAACCGTTTGCACATTACTTCATGCCGGTGCCTCAGTCCTTTTGAGTAGGATTCACCTTCTTGTCCCCATTCGTTCAATCATTATTTCACGTGTTTATGTGAAATCTTTTTATATTAATATTTTTACAGCTTTGTTAGTACATTTAGCATTCAAAAATATATTAATACCATTCGATTTCCTAATCATTTCTTTGCTTAATTAATGAAATTCTATTGCAATGAAATTTTTAACTTTTAAAATGAGATTTAGAGAATAAATATCAATGATTTGGGATATTGCTATATTGGATAAACAAATAGGACGTTAAGACAGTGATATAAATTTTACATTCATGATCTAATCAGAGAAAGAATATTTGAAAGAGATTGATTCCAGTTTGATACTTTTTTCTTATAGTAAAGTTGAGTGTGGGCCACTCCAATTTTTTTTTAAACAGTTGTAAATTCAATTTATTAGTACTTTAGTTTAAAATATCAGTTAATGGTATGTTAAATTGGAGAAAATTAAGATATAATAATATAGGGTGCATAAAGGAGCAAATGTTAAAGAGATTTTGGATAAATTAATACTTAAAATAGTTGTAACTTTGAAAGAACTCTGAGACAGTCCGCAATCAACTTCATCATAAGCAAACATGTTCAAAACCTTTCACATTATAATTATTACGTTAAATCAAATTGGAGACTACTTCAATTAAATCAAGTGTAACGAACATATATTCATTGTCATACCACAATTTTAGAAGTGACTGCAGGTTGAATTAACAGTATATATTTACTTCTACTTTGCAGTAAGAAAGTTTAATAATCGGGAAAAAATTTAATATGGAAATTTTGAGGGATTTACACGTTTCTAAGTCCCTGAATCCATTTATTACGTTTTTTGATGATGTGTATATGGCCACGCTACAGGCCATATCTTTGGCTGTCATTTTAAAATAAAAGATATGGTTATTTTAGATCTTCCCCTAAACTAACAACTCTAGAGTATTGTCATTTTGGCATTGGATGAAATTAGTAGCAGCTTTAACTAATTAATAGCTACAGTAGTAGATTTGTTTAAAAAATTGGAAAATTTACTTTACATTAAAATGTAAACTTTTTGATTTATTGAATTTTGAAATCTTGTGGAGTTGATACAGGTCACCCCGTTTGACGGTTTATAATGAAATTGTATTCAGAAATAGCTACTTATGAAAGAATGAACCGTATTATATTTTGTTGAACCCACATGAAGTTGAATTCAGAATTTTTTTTTTACATAAAATGGCTGAATATGAAAAAATACAGCTTTATGGGAAAAAGGTGCCTAAAACAGAATAAAGTGGATTTCTCAAGAGGTAGTCTCGCCCAGGGGTTATCTAAACTAAACTCACTGCCATTCTCCTCTCTCACATGCATACACTCACATGTACACCAAACTACCATATAGGTGACTAGAACATGCTGGCATTGAAGGGAACGAAAGAACAGATGTGCTAGCGGAAATGGCTTCAAGAGAGGAATCTCACCAGATTTCCTACGATCAGTTTCGAAAGTCATATGCAGAGAAGTTGACAGAAATAGGATTAAATATAGTTAATGGGTTAGTTCTACTGAGGTTGGTAATATTAGAATTAGTAATAATACAATCCGTCATACCTTGTAAAGTCTCAGAAAAGCTCGACCGGTTTCGGGCCCTTCTGGATCCCATCTTCAAGAGCACCTAACTGACTATGAATGTTATTTTCCTATAACCTACCTATATATATCATCTACATTGTGTAATCAGTGTTGTCTGTGTAGTTAAATTTTTTTTTAATATTTCTTTAATTGCTATGTTTTTTCCTTGTATTTCTTATTTCATTAATAAGAAATAAATAAAACATTGATATATCATCAATGTAGATGATATATATAGGTAGGTTATAGAAAATAACATTCATAGTCAGTTAGGTGCTCTTGAAGATGGGATCCAGACGGACCCGAAACCGGTCGAGCTTTTCTAGGACTTTACGAGGTATGACGGATTGTATTATTACTAATTCTAAGAAATAGGATTGTTACGGGTGTGGGAAGAGGAATGGATGGCAACTCCAAAAGTATCTCACACCAAGCAATATTTTCCTACAGTACTCAGCTGATTATCAAATAAACACCTCGATTTGAACAACTACCGATTAACTATGTTTCTAACCAGACAAGGTAAATTTAAAAGTTACTTCATTCGTTTTAAAATTGACGACTCAGCTTTATGCAACTGCGATAATCTCAGTGTCCAAAGCCTGGATCAG
Source organism: Hermatobates lingyangjiaoensis (assembly GCA_026182355.1). Classification (NCBI taxonomy): domain Eukaryota; kingdom Metazoa; phylum Arthropoda; class Insecta; order Hemiptera; family Hermatobatidae; genus Hermatobates; species Hermatobates lingyangjiaoensis. Next base: position 185,448 of record JAPFBL010000449.1, on the reverse strand, counting down.
CCTTTCTTCCATTGTGCTCTCCTTAATAACAACAGACACCATCTTCGGAAAACTACAATGTTACAAGGGTTAAACTGGCCACCATACAAAATTGAACTGACAAATTTATTTCACAGTTACTTCTTAAATAAGTTAGATTTCATATAACATAGTATAACAATATTATACACATGTAATATAAAAAATGTAATATAAAGCTTGTGAAAATATTACAATAAACTCCCTCCAAGTAGGGGGTACTACTTTGGAGGAAAAAAAACATCAAACTACTCCAATGCACACACATACATCCACCATACATCTTATAAATAAACTGACAAACTGTGCAGCACTCAAAATCTCGAATTTAAATTTGTACATGATATTTTACTTTACTAATAAAGTAAAAAAATTCAATGATGCTGTAATTTAGTGGCCAAACTTTTATTAATATAATATTCTATGATAAAACAGACAACTTGAAAAATCAACTTGCTAAATGCTTATGTAATTATTGTAAACTTTACAGTGTTTGACCAATGACAAATAATTTTTGCTCCGAATGAACTAAAATATTTTATATCATATTAAATTGTGACAGAGTGAAGCATGTTATATAGCAAATTTTTAAGAAGTCAGCATCCATCATATTAATTCTGAGTCTCTAATCTGATATGTAGTCTCTTTTTTTTATTGAAGTTGCAATTTTAATCTACCGATAAATATTCTGTAGCTACAGAATAGAAACAAGAGTCAACTAAGTACAGTTATATCATTAATAATGTTTATATATATAATAAGGTATATATGTGTATTGGTATGTGTATGTTGACAGAAAATGTTCTCTGAATATAGAATTATCAAAGAGATAATTCTTTATTCAAATCTTCATTCTGTATCATAAATTTCAAGAAATTGAAATAAAAGTATTACTGGTAGTTAGAGTGAATTTTGTGAATTTCTCTTATCTCCTCAAGACGGATTACCCGAAAATTTGAGTCTGTAAGTGTGTTTCTTTACTCTGTGTGTTACTCTTCTTGAATTTTGAACTCGTATATATATGTATTTATGAATTTCTCTCCTATTTCCAATCTGGTTAATTTCTTGGAAAGATTTTCCAGTTTTCTGATGGATTCCTTGTGGTAGGAGATAGCGTGTGCAAAATGTGTCCATAATTCATTTTACTCACTTATTTTTACACTAATGCATACTATTAATTTACGATTACACTTAACTATATAAAACAACATGTTTCGTTCCTTCAAAAGACCGACCAGTAGATAAACTAAAAATATGTGTGTATTATGAAAGCAAGACGACAGCCCAGATAATCATGAGAAATAACACCAGAGTGCAGCCACCCCTCCAGCAAACCAACCTAATAAATATATGAGTTTACTTGCCTTATTGGAAACTGCGAGTTCCAAAATCCCTCATATATTGGGTCCACAGTAGCAACCCTTTCTAAACGCCTAACGATGCACCTTTTTACTGGGGCACCTAAGGATCATATGGAACAATTTCACAATAGAAGAATAGGCAGGGAAACGCTGGTAGAAAACACAAAAGTTATTGCCCACATAAATGATGAGAAATGTCTCAGAATCTTGGAATCCCTATATATTTTAGAAAAATATATAGCCACAGATCAATAGCCAAAATTCTAATTTCAACAGAATTTTGAAAGTGTTTTCAAATGCCCAGTCACCCACCGACAAAAAAAGAAATAAGTACAATTTAGATAGAGCACACTCCCAGCCAGGAGAAGCAGAGTGCAATGACCCAGTACATGAACATCCCTCCACCACATATGCTGCCAGACACCCTCCGAAAACCTTCAGTGATATATATATAACAATTAAAATAAGCAGTGACACATAAACTGAAACACAACAAAGACTCACATTACGGTCGAAATATTGAAAAGGGAGTCTTTGTTGTGTTTCAGTTTATGTGTCACTGCTTATTTTAATTGTTATTTGTCCTGCCGGACCGTTTTTCGTTTATCATGGTATATATATATATATATATATATATATATATATATATAATCTAGGAGGTGTCAGAGCTTATTTTTCTTCTTTCTGATTCTTCCTACGACATTTTGTCTCATATACATATCTTAGGTGTTGCTGGTCTGAATACTGGGCGGTGACTGAGTGTCGGCTTGGCGAGTAGCTGGTGGTTGGTCACCTAGTAGCTGCAGTGTGCTACTAGGTGACCAACCACCACCTACTCGCCAAGCCTATCGGAACGTCGACTATCGGAAGCATATTCTATACTGTTGATATAGTAACAAGAACTCTATTCAGAAAACTTGAGAAACTTATTAAAAATCAAGTTTCAGCAAAATATGGTCATATTTTTAAATATATATATATATCTTGATTTGCTTCTTAATCCAATATTTATATGATATAATTTTTTTGAGGGTTGAGGTCTAATGATTTGAAACTAGTCCTTTTGCCGACGTTTCGACATATATTTATGTCATCTTCAGGGCTACAACATGTTTGTTTTACAATTAACACTACTATTACTACTATTTTGGTCATTTATTACATTTTACATATACAGTAACAGAGAGGAATTTATTGATAAATCAGTTATTTCGACTATGGATAACAATCAATTCCTCTCTGTTACTGTATATGTAAAATGTAATAAATGACCAAAATAGTAGTAATAGTAGTGTTAATTGTAAAACAAACATGTTGTAGCCCTGAAGATGACATAAATATATGTCGAAACGTCGGCAAAAGGACTAGTTTCAAATCATTAGACCTCAACCCTCAATATATATATATATATGAAAGTATAAGCCACAAGGAAAAAGTAAAAAACACTTTTTTTTCTTTGTTGTTTTATCTTTTTAGCTTGTATTTTATATGTTTTTATATTTTAACATCTGTTTTGTAGTGTCTCCCCATATTTTTTTTGTAACAAACCTGTAACCTTTGTTGTTATCAATATTTAGTTGCTCTCTGATGACATATATTTGAAAGACCTTAGAACATATTTTCTGTGTTTTTTACTTTTTCCTTGTGGCTTATACTTTCATTAGTTTTCATCACGTGTTTATTGTGATTATTTAGTATATATATATATATATATTCAGGTAACTCACCACAAATGAATGAAGATAGTCGCTCTGAGGCCTTTCGTTTTCACGTCGTCAGAGAGCAAGTGAATACAAGTTGTAGGCAGGTTATGAATTTTGATTTAAAGTTGGATTAAGATTGGCATCATTGACAGTATTTTTCCCTATTACAGTCGAAATAGTCTTGATTTGTTTAACGATTCCTTCAATTAGAAATTCATCTAATTTAAAAAGGCCTGGACTAGTGTTGACTAACCTCTTAGAAAAGCCTTTTATGAGGGCGCTTTCAACAATGTTTCTTCTTCCATTTCAACAATGGAAACCCTATTATCTGATACTAATGTCTATGATTTATTAAATTCAGACCCAACTGAAAATTACAATAGTCTTTTCAATAAGAGATTGAAATTAATTTTAAAAGATAATACTCCTGTTTTAAGCAACATTTATATGGAATATTTTGAGATTACATACCTACCTCAAATTTTACCTAGCAATGCTAAATGGCTTCGCTATGTTGACGATGTTTTATGTATTTGGCCAAATTATAAAAATGTTAGCACTTTTTTGGATACCCTCAATATGTTTGTTCCGTCTATTCAATTTACAATAGATTTAGAAAATAATAATAAACTCCCTTTCCTGGATGTACTTTTGCACCGAAATAGTAACAAATTGAATTATAGTATTTACAGAAAATCTACAAATGTTTCCTCTTATGTTCATTTCTTCTCTGCACACCCCCTCAGTGTCAAAAAATTTGTTTTCAATAGCATGTTCTTGAGAGCTTTCAAAATTTGCAGTGAACCATTTTTAGAAGAAGAAATTAAATATATTTACAAAGTTTCAACCTCTCTAATGTATCCAAAAAAGTTAATTGATAACGTTATGAAATAGACCTGTCCATAACTCTAAAAGAAGCCGGAAAAACTGTTGTGTATACAGAATTCCTTGCACGGATTGTGAGTTAGCTTACATTGGACAGACAGGAAAAGGAATGGACACAAGGATAAAGCAACATCAGTATTCTGTCAGAAGACAAGATGATAAAAGTGTCTTGTTCCTACACATTACAGACAAAAATCACATAATTAACTGGGAAGAAGCAAAGGAGTTGGTTTTTATGTCATGTGAAAGAAGAAGAAACATTGTTGAAAGCGCCCTCATAAAAGACTTTTCTAAGAGCTTGGTCAACACTAGTCCAGGCCTTTTTAAATTAGATGAATTTCTAATTGAAGGAATCGTTAAACAAATCAAGACTATTTCGACTGTAATAGGGGAAAATACTGTCAATGATGCCAATCTTAATCCAACTTTAAATCAAAATTCATAACCTGCCTACAACTTGTATTCACTTGCTCTCTGACGACGTGAAAACGAAAGGCCTCAGAGCGACTATCTTCATTCATTTGTGGTGAGTTACCTGAATATTTATATCACGTGTTATTGTGACAATTTTGTATATATATATATATATATATATATATATATATATATAGATTTCACATAAACACGTGAAACAACAATCAATGATCAAACCACAATAAGAAGGACGGTCTTCTTCAGGTCCTTAGGTGCTCTTGTGGGAGGTTGGCTTCCACTAGTTAGCGCTTTTGGACCCTCTGCGCTTCCCGGAGGATGATCTCCGGACTTCCTTCTCCTTACAGGGGAAAATCCCTGTATCTCTATACAGTATTTTGTCCGCTCCGACAGAGCACTGCACACAGGAGTAAGGCTATTTACTCAAGGGGGTCGCCTGGTACCCTTGAGGAGAGTTAGGCAGTTCTTTTTCTATAACTATTCATTCTGTCTGACGTAATCCATTTTCTAGTGCAAAGGATTTCAAAACAGCCTGGGCAAGACAAAATTGTGAGAATTATAAACTTTCGCGTAGTTTTTAAAATACTCTTAAATTCCTTTCCATATATAACTGATTGTGTCAATATATTGTTTCTAATTGTCACGTTATTGGTTGAAATTATTAGAATTTTAGTATTTCAATATCGTTTTATCCCTTTTTTATTATTACTTTATTGCAGCATGTACCACATTGTATGACATACATTAATTACATAATAATGTAATTATATAATGTAATGTATATTAATTACATTAAATTACATATAATATTGATATATCCTTCAATCACTATCTGTACTACCTCAGGAATGAAAGACTAATAATCATATCCCATTTAGATGTTTACATTATGCTTAATTGAGACGTTATATATTATATACTCAAGAAAGTTGATATTAAGTTACTTATAGTAAAGTTGAGTGTAGGCCACTCCAGATTTTTACACTTGGTATAGTTTATTTCAATGCATTTTTACTCTAGTTTGGTATTATTAATGTTTGGTTGGCTACCAGTCATTTTGGTAGCTTGCTTTGAGCAAACAAGTAACCAAGCAACTTCTTCAAAGGTTTAATAATAATATAAGAGTACATACGATGCACATATCGTACTCGAACATACGCACTTATTATGTATTTTAAGTATAACATGGTTATGGTATAACCCAGAGTTTTTCAAACTTTTTTGAAACCCTTTTTGGTTCCAGTAACTTTCCCGGGAACCCCAGATTATAATGATTTTATAGAATCACAATATAAATATTTTCATATGCCTTTTTAAATTGTATGTATGTTTAAAAACAATTAAAAAAGTAATATTACTGCAAAACTAAAAGATTTTATTTTTCATATTTTCCACAAGTGCATAATAAATAAAACAGAATTATTAGCAATTTTAACATAAAGTTTGTTTTGTAATCATTTTTGGCTTTATAGTTGAAAGTTTGATTCTAAAGTTAGCCCCAGCATTAAGTCTACTTCGGTATTTGGTTTCTATGACAGTTTAAAGGGAAAATCCAGTTTCACATAAGTAGGTAGTGGGAAATGGCAGCAATGTGAGAAGTGCTATTTTTGCAATAGCAAGAAATTCGAGAGTCAGATAGTTTCAAAAACTGACTAGTGATTCATCACTAATAATGAATAAAATTTTGATCACTTCTACTTGTGGGTATATAAATAAAAATACCACTACCTTTTAAAATACCACTCTTCCCTCCCACTCTTCTCAATCCCTCACCAGATGTTTTCTGCATCTAGTGTTTCAGTTATGTTTTTGACTCTGACGAAGACCGCTTGTTACGGTTGAAAGATCTTAGTCTTGTTTTCCCATTTTCATATTGTGGTTTGATAATTAATTTATGGGTATATATAGATATAAAAATTATTCGGTTTCATGATTCACAAGAAATATAGAATAAATCCATACCCACAAAAACAATTTTTTAGAAAAATCTTTTGACTAAATATTTTTCACGGAACCCCAGACAGTCCGTTAAGGAACCCCTGGGTTCCGCGGAACCCACTTTGGGAACCTCTGCTCTAAAGAAATTCTTTGCTTTTTTTTTTGTGTTTTTTCACTGTCTTAAGAATTATTAAAATAATAAAAAATATATTAATTGCATAGCAAACGGAGAGATTATATTACTAATATATCTAGAAAAACTGATAAGATGGAACAAAACATAATTAGGTGACTTTTTTTCTTAGGTTATTTACGTTGATTATTTTCACCCAAGCAGAACCTCCTCTGACTGCATGCATCACCATGAGATTTTCTAATTAGTCTTTTACAGGTCCAGAGCAGGCTATCGGAAAATAGCATTCCAATTTTCTTTTTTTTATTATTCTTTATTTTTTAGATATAATTTGTTTTTCTGTGTTTATTTTTTGATATTCATCTCTAGACTGGTCTAGTTCTGGCTAACAGACAGCAATATGTATATATATATTTCACTTAATTAAACGAAACACGATCCAAACTGGACACAATGCGAGTTTAAAATTCAAGAAGAGTAACATACAGAGTAAGGAAACACACTTACAGAATCAAATTTTTGGGTAATCCGTCTTCAGGAGATAAGAGAAAGGGAGATCAAGCACGTTGAAGACGCAACGGCAAGTAACCGTTACTTACTTACCGTTACTTTGGGTTACTTGCCGTTGCGTCGACAACGTGCTTGGTCTCCCTTTCTCTTATCTCCTGAAGACGGATTACCCAAAAATTTGAGTCTGTAAGTGTGTTTCCTTACTCTGTGTGTTACTCTTCTTGAATTTTGAACTAATATATATATATATATATATATATATATATATATATATATATCATTATTATTATTAAAGTAGACGGCAGCTTCCGCATTCACGACCTTTTTGCTGGTGTTTTCTATAGTTTTCTAACTAGTTTTCTTTGGTAGGGAGTGATTTCGTGAAGGAGTTGTCCCAGAGATATATATATACGTTTCATGGTCTCATGTAACATGTCGACTATCGGAAGCATATTATATACTGTTGATATAGTAACAAGAACTCTATTCAGAAAACTTGAGAAACTTATTAAGAAGCAAGTTTTAGCAAAATATGGTCATATTTGTAACTATATATATATATCTTGATTTGCTTCTTAACCCAATATTTATATGATATAATTTTTTTGAGGGTTGAGGTCTAATGATTTAAAACTAGTCCTTTTGCCGACGTTTCGACATATATTTATGTCATCTTCAGGGCTACGACATGTTTGTTTTACAATTAGCACTACTATTTTGGTTATTTATGACATTTTACATATACAGTAACAGAGAGGAATTGATTGTTATCCATAGTCGAAATAACTGATTTATCAATAAATTCCTCTCTGTTACTGTACATATTAAAATGTAATAAATAACGAAAATAGTAGTAATAGTAGTGCTAATTGTAAAACAAACATGTTGTAGTCCTGAAGATGACATAAATATATGTCGAAACGTCGGCAAAAGAACTAGTTTCAAATCATTAGACCTCAACCCTCAAAACAAATTATAATATATATATAGATAGATAGATAGATTTCACATAAACACGTGAAACAACAATCAATGATCAAACCACAATAAGAAAGACGGTCTTCTTCGGGTCCTTAGGTGCACTTGTGGGAGGTTGGCTTCCACTAGTTAGCGCTTTTGGACCCTCTGCGCTTCCCGGAGGATGATCTCCGGACTTCCTTCTCCTTACAGGGGAAAATCCCTGTATCTCTATACAGTATTTTGTCCGCTCCGACAGAGCACTGCACACAGGAGTAAGGCTATTTACTCAAGGGGGTCGCCTGGTACCCTTGAGGAGAGTTAGGCAGTTCTTTTTCTATAACTATTCATTCTGTCTGACGTAATCCATTTTCTAGTGCTTTTAAACAAAGGATTTCAAAACAGCCTGGGCAAGACAAAATTGTGAGAATTATAAACTTTCGCGTAGTTTTTAAACTACTCGTAAATTCCTTTCCATATATAACTGATGTGTCAATTTCTAATTGTCACGTTTTTAGTTGAAATTATTAGAATTTTAGAATTTCAATATCGTTTTTTCCCTTTTTTATTATTATTTTATTGCAGCATGTAGCACATTGTATGACATACATTAATTACACAATAATGTACACTATTTATTATTTTTGCAATATAATAATACAATTATATTTTTTTGAAATTAAGCATTTTTGACCTGTTAAGTCAATCATAATAAACATAAATAAGTTGGCTCAGATGATTTATGCATGAATTGCCTTGGGATTATAATATTTCTTTGTTCAATATTGTACAACAATTTTACGTGTTTCTTATAATATTCTGGACCAGTAACAGATGAATACACCACACAAACAATGACACTGGACTTTTTGAGAGTCATGTGTAAAATACAAAGTTTGTCTATCTGTCCGCTAGAGAAATAAATCTGGAGACATTTGTATACAAAGAAACAGATATATTTATATCACTTATAACAGGCTCTTATATAAGTTCATTGGGGGAACTAACTACGGTATTTTAATTTTGATCTGGGTTCTTTTTTTGGGTTCTACCACCCATAAAACGAAAAACTCAACTCTGTCTTCCAACATTTCGAAAATTTATATTTTCATCATCAAGGCGATAAGAAAATACATTAATCTATTATAAGTAACTAAAAAAACATCGGATTGAAACATAAAAAAAATATAACTAGATAGTTTTCCAGTTACTAATAATAGATTATGTCTTTTCTTTGTAGCCTTGATAATGAAAATATAAATTTTTAAAATGTTTTAAGACAGAGTGGAGTTTTTTGAAGTTGTCTGGTGGAGGAATAAACTCCAATATATATCCGACCCGGGTCGGGTCGGACAAGATTTTTTATGTCTGATCTTATTTCCAGTGTGGTGTACAAGAATCTTTAAAGATTTGAATCTTCAAAGAACCGGGCAACATTGGTTCTATAGTATAGATTCCATATAATGGCCGAAAGGCTGAAAGGCGTATGGGAAGAAATCAAAACAGGTTCTATAGTATAGAGGTAGGATCCTAAACCCGAGGCCGCGTATGAGCCGGTACGATTCGGGTTTTATAGACTTAAAGAGTTTTATAGAAATAAAACTTGAGACATTTATATACAAAGAAACATAACTTTTATCGGGAGAACTAACTACGGAGTTTTTTCTTTCAAAAAATAGCAATATTTTGCTATTTATTACATAACATCGGCAGCAGATGGTGTATCCACAATGGCGATGCAGGGTATATAACACCCTATTTATAGGAAAAATAAAAAAAAATAGAACCCTTTTTTGGGATCTACCGCCCTTAAACAATCTGTATATATAAAACATAAAGTTTGTCTGTCTGTCCGCTATAAAAATAAACTGGAGATATTTAGATACAAAAAAACATATGAATCTTATATAAACAAGGGCGGGCCAAACCGGCCCAGCCCGGGGCCAATTACGGCCCACAAAAAACTGTTTTTGTTAAACCCTTGGGAGATTGTTAGGGTAAGAATTTAAAAAAAAAAAAAAGATTTGATTAAAAAAGAAGGGGATTTGGAAGGAAAATTAAAATTAGAGAGCTTCTATAACAATAAATGTTTAATTTTTTTTTCTTATATGACCATTAATATTTTTGATATTGTGTTGTTATAATTGTTTAACACAGTTAAATAATGAGATGAATAATAATTTTCATTATAAGAACAATAAAAAGTTAAATAATGATTGACACATTAATATAGCGCACAGTATGTATTTCTATATATATATATGAGTTCAAAATTCAAGAAGAATAAGACACAGAATAAAGAAACACACTTACAGTCTCAAATTTTCGAGTAATCCGTCTTCGTTAGAAAAGAGAAAGGGAGACTAAGCACGTTACTTGGGTTACTTGCCGTTGCGTCTAGAATGTGTGTTTCCTTACTCTGTGTGTTACTCTTCTTGGATTTTGAACTCGTATTGTGTCCAGTTTGGATCGTGTTTCATTTAATTAAGTGAAATTTCTGTATATATATAGATATACATATACATATAAGCTGTATCTATCGATATACCTCAGAAATTACCAAGTGGCCCGCAGTCTTTTTGAAATTATATAATTTCATTATTATTTTAAATTTAATTATTTTTAAACCTTCATAAAAGTTTGCCCATGTCTCTTATATAACTTCATTAGGGAACTAACTACGGTATTATGATTTTAATCAGGGTCCTTTTTTATATATTTGTTAATTTAATAATATATATATATATATGAGTTGAGATCCATTTCATTCCCGCCTGATAACATTTTTGAAGTCAATGTGGTCCGGGAGCTAAAAAGTTTGCCCACCCCAGCTATATAGTAAATAATTTAAATATATATATGTATAAAGGTTAGCAAGAGCGGTGAAGCCTGGTCCCGGACCTGACACGAAGATAGTGATTGACATTTTGAGCCCGGATCCGACCCGAAGGTAATAATTGACGTTTTGGGCCCGACGCGGCCCGAATTTTGGGTCGGGCTTGAACTGGGGCTTAAGATCTTACCTCGACTCCAAACCCACACGTATACGTTACTATTTCTGGAGTCCTCCCTTCTTCTGGGTCTAAATAAAGGCATAATATCTTAACTAGTGCGTAATATTTAATTGTATATTTGGCGTTTTTAAGTTAATGCGATTTTGTTAAACGACTCCAGTAGAAGTAACTTTTGCTATCACTTGATAGTGAGTGAATAGCGAGATCGATGTTATTTATAATGGATTAGTAAAATTAGTGGAGAGCAAGCAGGGAGGAGTGTGCGAGCAAGTCAGTGGAAAGTACTTTCTCTGCGTCACTCTGACTGCATAAGCGGGCCAGCTCATTGGCGATGCACCATTGTACATGGATACAAGCCTGCTATCCATGCCTGCTCGGTCATCGCAAGCTGACAGCTGTTCACACAGCAATAAAGCCTTAGTGTGGGCGTGTCGTCTTCTTTTTTTTTGTTTTTTAATTAAAAGATTACCAAAAAATTAACATTCCTACGAGATATGATTGAAATGTAAACAAACTTTTTTTGAATTTCCCGCGTTCTGTACATACTAATATCGACATTTTTCTTGTTTTGTTGGTACACTCGTCACGAGTACACATTCACATCTTTGACTATAGAGCAAAGGTGGGAAAAATACGGCCCGTTTGTCTTTTCAATCCGTCCAGGTAGTTTTTCAAGACGTTATAACCCATAGACGCGTAGCTAAATTTATAGGTGTGTATTTTTTTTCTGTTTTTTACTTTTTTTTTAAAAAAATATAGAACTCAGTAAACTTTAAACTGACATAATTGTGTTTTTGAAAATGTAAAACAAGAAACGAAGTTGTATGTATTATATTTATTGTAATGAGTCATATATATTCAAAAAAAATTGGTATTGTAAGAAATTTAAAATTAAATTACTCTGTTTTTTTTATTTCATACATTTATTCAAAACGAGGGTAAAAGATTAAAAAAAAAATAGATATCATGCCTATGAGTTGAGATCAATCTTTCACTTCCGTCCCGCCTGATAACATTTTTGAAGTCAATGTGGTCCGGGAGACAAAAAGTTTGTCCACCCCTGCTATATAGCATATATAGAAATTAAAAGGAAAAGGTATTTTGGATAGCGCGTGCGCAATGATTTGACTATATAGAATGATTCAACAAGAATCCACACTGAATTACATGAATTCACTCAAACGAGGTAACGTTAATTTAACTCACATAGTGTTAGATTATACCAGAGGTTCCCAAAGTTGAACTTTAAGAAGTTCCTTAAAGTACTGTTTGGAGTTCCGTGAAGAATATTTAGTAAATTTAGTAAACATTTAGCGCGTGCAAAGGTTCCTTGGACCTTTATCATGGTCGTGAGTTCGAATCTCACAAAATTACAATATTTTTTTACACAAAAATTAATAAAAAATTCTTGTTTTCAATGTTTTGTTTTTATGGGAAAGTCGTAAAGGTTAGCCTAGTGTTTAAGCAGAAAAATAATGACCTATGGAATAACTTATACCACTTATAACAATTTTTTCCCTCAATTTGATTCACTGTATCACATTGTCAACATTTCAATAGTTGTTGAGCACCTTACCAAGTACAGTGTATACAGAGCGTGCGAAAGTCAAAAAGTCATTTTAATTTTTTTTATTACACTTGGTATAGTTTATTTCAATGCATTTTCACTCTATTTTGGTATTATTAATGTTTGGTTGGGTACCAATCATGTTTTGGTAGGTTTTGGTTTGGCACGCAAACAGTGTTTTACGGTCGACATTTACTTATTTATTTATACTAAAACTATGTTTTATTTATAATAAAACCTAATATATATATTATTTATATTGTATATAAAGTAATATATTAGGCCCGACCTGTGTCGGGTATATATTGAAAGTATTCTCTACAGTCAAGAAAGATTCTCTGGATAGCGCGTTGGACTTCTCATGTGAGGGTCGTGAGTTCAATCCTCACAAAATTACAATATTTTTTTACATAAAAATTAATACCAAACTCTCTGCTTTATTATTTTCAACAACAAAAAATTCCCAAGCACTCAAACACGCATCTAACATCGTTAACCACTCACATAAAAACAACACAAGCTATATTGTGAATACTATGAGTATATGATCGTGACTAGTATACCAACAACAAAACAAAACATTTTGGTATTAGTGTGTACAGAGCGCGCGAAATTCAAAAAGTCACTTTACTTTTTTATTACGTTTGGTATAGTTTATTTCAATGCATTTTTACTCTAGTTTGGTATTATTATATGTTTGGTTGGCTACCGACCATTTTGGTAGCTTGCTTTGAGCAAACAAGTAACCAAACAACTTTTTCAATGGTTTAATAAAGTACGATATATACGATGCACATATCGTACTCGAACATACGCACTTATTATGTATTTTAAGTGTAACATGGTTATGGTATAACCCTATAATATACGAGTACACACGATGAACATATCGTACTCGAACATACGCACTTATTATGTATTTTAAGTGTAACATGGTTATAGTATAACTCAGAGTTTTTCAAAGTTTTCTATATGTGAAACCCTTTTTGGTTCCAGTAACCTTCCCGGGAACCCCAGATTCTAGTGATTTCATACAATCATAATATAAATATTTTCATCTGCCTTTTTAAATAGTATGTATGTTTAAAAACAATAAAAAAATAATATTACTACAAAACTAAAAGATTTTAATTTTCATATTTTCCACAAGTGCATAACAAATAAAACAGAATTACTAGCAGTTTTAACATAGAGTTGTTTTGTAATCATTTTTGGCTTTATAGTTGAAAGTTTGATTCTAAAGTTAGCCCCAGCATGAAGTCTACTTTGGTATTTGGTTTCTATGACAGTTTAAAGGGAAAATCCAGTTTCACATAAGTAGGTAGTGGGAAATGGCAGCAATTTGTGAAGTGCTATTTTTGCAATAGTAAGAAATTCGAGAGTCAGATAGTTCCAAAACCTGACTAGTGATTCATCACTAATAATGAATAAAATTTTGACCACTTCTACTTATGGGTATATAAATAAAAATACCACTACCTTTTAAAATATCACTCTTCCCTCCCACTCTTCTCAACCCCTCACCAGATGATTTCTGCATCTAGTGTTTCAGTTGGGCTTTTGACTCTGACGAAGACCGCTTGTTACGGTTGAGATCTTAGTCTTGTTTTCCCATTTTCACATTGTGGTTTGATCATTGATTTATGGGTATATATATATAAAAATTATTCGGTTTCATGATTCACAAGAAATTTAGAATAAATCCATACCCACAAAAACAATTTGTTAGAAAAATTTACTAAATATTTTTCACGGAACCCCAGACAGTCTGTTAAGGAACCCCTGGGTTCCGCGGAACCCACTTTGAGAACCTCTGGTATAACCTAATACTATGTGAGTTAAATAAATGTTACATCGTTTGAGTGAATTCATGTAATTCACTGCGGATTCTCGTTGAATCATTCTATATAGTCAAATCACACAATAGAACATACACGCTATATTCCAGCCTCTATAAAAACTTTTTCCCATTCTCTGGTTTATTTTCCCAACTAAATATTTATTCATATTATTTAGGCTCGCTGTTTTAATTTTACGCAACAATATACAGGAAATTAAAAGAAACAATGAATGCTTAAGGCACAATTGAATATATACAACAGGAAAAAGACCCTCACGGTCCTACTTGTTGTCATGTAAAAGGAAGTAACGAGGCGAGTAGATAAATAATACACTACAAGGACTGTCCATGGAAAATTCGATAAATATCTATGTGAAATGAATATAGTTACCTTCCCGAGATGATCCTGTGGACAAGCTAATCAGGATAGTGCCCATTAGTATGATATATAGTATAATATATATATATATATATATAACAGATTCAATAATATATCAACCGCTGGATAGAATAGGTGTCTAATGTAATCGGGATTCGGTCAATTTTCCAGGATCAAAATCAAACTCTCAATGCCGACGTTTCGGTTTTATTTAAAACCTTTTTCATAGGCCTATGAAAAAGGTTTTAAATAAAACCGAAACGTCGGCATTGAGAGTTTGATTTTGATCCTGGAAAATTGACCGAATCCCGATTACATTAGACACCTATATATATATATATATATATACACTTCGTCCTCCTGCACCTCTAATGATAGTGTAAATTCAATCAATATGCTATAACGTAAGATGCGTTCTATGTGGGTTTAGCATCTCCTATGTTAAGTCTATATATTAATTTCATAAATCCTCGGTTAGTCGGGATTGTATACTGCCAGTTGCTGTTCACGATGCTAACTCTCACAGCCTCAGTTTCTTCTGAAATTCCATATATGACCTCGTAGGAGCACATTTATGTTTAGGTATCAACCAAAACCGCTAAATTGTATTCTAAAATGTTTTGATTATTTTTTGTATATTCATTTCTAAATTAAACTTAATTAGCTTTTAAATGTATTTTATTTAGTTATATTTTTATAGCATTATATTTTAGTTTAATAATATATCAATTATATGTTGGATTATTTTATTTTTTATAAAAAGTTATTTATTATTTTTTTTAGGTTTTGTTCTTCAGCTATTTCTATTCATTTTTTTGGTTTTTGTTTTAGCCAGCCTGCAGAAGTTCTGTGAAGCTGTCCAGTTGGCTTTTGTCTACTCATCCTCCCTCTTCCTTTGCTGAGGACGACCGTTAAAAGGGACGAAATATTGAAAGTGAGTCCTAGTGTCTAATATTCATTTTTATTTTTAAAGTATATATAATCAAACTCAAATATGAACTAAAAAAAAAAAAAAAAAAAAAAAAAAAAATGACTTAAGATCTTCAATCATAACAAGCAGTCTTCGTCAGAGTCAAAAACCAACGGAAACCCAATGTTGGGTTTTTGACTCTGACGAAGGCCGCTTGTTTTACTTTTGAAAGTTCTTAGTCTTTTTTTTTTACATTTTAATATTGTGATTTGATCGTTGATTGTTATTTATATGTTCATGTGAAATTTTGTTATATATTTAGAGGTACAAAAGAGAGCGAGAGGGGAATAAATTACTATTGAAAATATATGGTTCATTTTGTTATAACTTATATAGCTATATTAAATATAAATATTGATAAATTAGTTTTGTTATAATATATTAATTTATATATTATTATATATATTATAATATATATATGATCAAATCACAATGTGAAATGGGTAAACAAGACTAAGATATTTCAAACCGTAAAAAGAGGTCTTCGTCAGAGTCAAAAACCCAACTGAAACCTTTCGTCAGTTGGGTTTTTGACTCTGTCGAAGACCGCTTGTTACGGTTGAAAGATCTTAGTCTTGTTTTCCCATTTCATATTGTTGTTTGATCATTGATTGTTATTTCACGTGTTTATGTGAAATCTTTACATATATATACATATGCTTTTAAAAACTGGATGTCTGTTTCCACTTGGTTCAATTTCGTCTTATATTTTTCGAAATTACGAAATTTATTCTTTAATTCAGAGCTCAACTAAAAAATTAAATCACCATAATTTTTTAATTTATTATTGGACATGTTTCGGTGTTGCATCCACCATCTTCAGCAAAAATTAAATTAATAAATTTAATATTATATTAAATTATAATATATTAATTGTAAACTTAAAGAAACATGAATGAAAAACAGCTACTACAACTTATGTTTCATAATATATATATAAATATTATATATATATTTATATATAAAGCAACTTATGTTTGATAATATATTATATATATATATAATATATATAACTGCTATGAGCAGCAGTTTGCTTCTCAACGCGAGTACTTCGCACTTCTTCCCGATGACGACGGAGTCGAAATATCGAAGTGAGTTCTGTAGTGTCTTTCTGTGTTTCTTTTCTCTGTGTTAAAGTGTATAATATATATATATATATATATATATATAAATAATATTATTTGATATAAGTATCAACCGTGGAATAAAAACAAAACTTAAGTTTATTGGGACTGACCGAGTCTAATAATAATAAATTAAAAAATTATGTTGATTTAATTTTTAAGTTGAGCTCTGAATTAAAGAAAATATTTCGTAATTTGGAAAAATATAAGACGAAATTGAACCAAAAACGATCCAAACTGGACGCAAATCAGTTCAAAAATGAAGAAAAGCAACACACAGAGAAAGAGACACACTTACAAACTGAAATGTTCGGATGATCCGTCTTCAGGATGATCCTTTCTATATATATATATATATATATATATATATCATCGACCGACAATATTCAGTCGTGTATAACCAATCATATATAAAAGAATGACTGCTACCGATGTACACTAATATATATATATATATATATATATATACACAGATGTATGTAGTGTGAATGTTTTCTTTCTCTCTATGTTGTTCGAGTTCTGGTCTGCGTATGATCTTGCCTCTTGCTGTCCTCATGTCACTGGCCGGTGAGATAGCAACGTCAGCTCTTTTAATATCTTCTCTGTGTTTCTGAACCCTTTGATTTATTTGTGGCTTTTTGACTGTTTAATGTAACTTTGTGATATATGTTAGAGCAATGGAGTGTTTGGCTGGCTAAATAATAAAGTTGCTAGTGGTATGCGGGACTGAGAATGAGATATGAAGTAAGCGTGTGTGAAGAGGGTTGAAAGGAAGGGTGGGTGGGGGTGGGAGAAGCGAGTCAAAGGGGGCTGGTTGTCTAGTCAGTACCCCGAGAGTCGTCTGAGAGTCTGTCTGTGGGAGTTATATCAAAGTGAGCGCGCCGAACACGTGCCCGTCACAACCTCTCCAACACCACGTCACAGCCTACCAAGTAACTATGTACTTTGTATATGTATTACACTTAAAGGGCTCACAGCACCTGCGTCAGTCCGCCTGACCAAGAAAATAAACAAGTTATATCATTTAATAACAACAACAAATATATACAAGCACACACGAAACCTATATATAATAAAAATAATAGTTATATAAAAGAAGGATCTTCTCAGGAAGTAAGAATGACATTATTTCATCATAATACATTCCTTCTCAAGGAATTTTAAAGTGTATATATTATATATATAAGTCGTTATCAGCCTTTGGAGCAATTCAAATCTATTCCTGACGATTAGGACATCGAAATCTAGTAGTGAGTTCAGTGATTTCTTTACTATGTGTTCTTTTGAAAATTCTAATTATATATATATATATATATATATATATATATATATATATATATACTCTGGATATATTCTTGACCCCTTTATTGAAATAATTGACCTTACTAAATTACTATATATATATCTATATATAAGTGTTTATTTAATACCTATTTGGTCAATTATACCGAATACGATTAAATAACACACCTACTCTATCAAACAATTAATTAATTATTGAATTTGTTATATATATATTATTTATTTGTATATATATTGTTTATATATCAAATTTGTATTATTTAATCTGATTAACTAATACAGCTATTCCATTAAACGGTGATACGTTATTTGAATTTACGTATATATATATATATATTATAATTATATAAAATTTTGTATTATATTATTATTATTAATAATATATATTCATTATATATATATAAGTAGTTAGCTTTCGTCTTCTCGCCAGTCAACTTCCTTTCCCGAGTACGATCGTTAAAAGTGTCGAAATATTTAATCTTAGTCCCATATCTGGTTTTCATTCGTGTGCTTCAAAGTATACATATATATATAAAGACATTACATAAAAACATGAAATAATAATTAATGATCAAACCACAAAATGAAATGGGAAGACAAAACTAAGATCTTTCAACCGTAACAAGGGGTCTTCGTTAGAGTCAAAAACCCAACTGCGTCAGAGTCAGTTGGGTTTTTGACTCTGAGGAAGACCGCTTGTTACGGTTGAAACATCTTACTTAGTTTTGGTTTCCCATTTCATATTGTGGTTTGAACATATATATATATATATGCAGAGAAATCACAATAAATACACATGTGATGCAATTTATGAAGTTTAAACCAGAATTAAAAAATGAAAAGCATAGAAATAAATGTCGGATGCCTTTCAATGTATGTCATCAGAGAGCAAACGTTGAAAGACCTCAGAGCATTTATTTCTGTTGTTTTCCTTTTTCCATTGTGGTTTAAACTTCATATAATAAGGAACCACCAAACTTATTTAAAAATTATATATATATTATATATATATATATTTAGTTGAATTAGCTGACCGTATTTCGCTGATGTCATTTTCTTCACTAGTTTTTTTTTTCACTAGCGATATGCTTAAAAGAAGGTTTGCTTCCAAATTTTACAAATATATTTATATATTTATATATATATATAATATATTTTTTTTGGTATACTTTGGGAGCCGACCTTATTTTTAACATATATCATTAAAGTTGGCAAGTTATTTAATAATAATATACATACATATATATATATATATCAAAAGAAGTTAACTTACGAAAGTTCAAAACGTAATAACCTTAGTCAAAACGGAAGTAAATTCATAGAAATATAAAGTTGTTGTATTTTTTTCATTTTTTCTTCCTTTTCATTTTTTCCACATTTTGTTACGAATATTTATTTATGTATAATATTTTATAGGTTGTATTTTTTGCCTCTTGATGTATTTTAATTGTTAGTTTCTGGGATACTTCCTTATCTTTTCTTTCCTCTATAGACCTAGTAAAAGAGTTTAAAAGAATCTAATTCTCAGCACGTTAAAACCGGCGATATTATGATTTATACAACGGATTCATTTACATTTTTATTCCATTCTTCATATCTTTTAAATAGAGCTTGTGTAGGTTTGTTTTTAATAATTTAGACCAAAGGTTTCTAAAGTGGTTCCACGTGGAACCCAGGGGTTCCTTAAGGACTGTGTGAGATTCCGCGAAAAAAATTTAGAAAACACATTTTTCTAAAATTTTTTTTAGTGTCTATGAATTTATTCTGTGTTTCTTGTAAATCATGAAACCGAATAATATATATATCTACTTATACATAACAGATTCAATGATATATCGACCGTTTGATAGAATAGGTGTTATCTAATCGGGAATAAGTCAAAATTTTATTCATATTTTGGACGAACACTAGTCATTTTTTTGAGCTATCACATTCCTGAATTTTCTTCTATTGCAAAAGTAGCACTTCACAAATTGCTGCCATTTCCCACTACCTACTTATGTGAAACTGGATTTAGAAAAAATCCCTTTAAACTGCCATAGAAACCAAAGACTGAAGTAGACTTAATACTGGGGCTAACTTGTGAATCAAACTCTCAACTATAAAGCCAAAAATTATTACAAATCAAACTCTGTGTTAAAATTGCTAGTAATTCTGTTTGATGTGTTATGGATTTGTTGAAAATATGAAAATTAAAATCTTTTAGTTTTGAATTTTTATTTAAAAAAATACACATTGCAGAAATAATACTTTTTTAATTGTTTATAAACATACATACTATTTAAAAAGGCATATGAAAATATTGATATGATTGTATAAAATCATTAAAATCTGGAGTTCCTGAGAAAGTTACTGAAGCAAAAAGGTTTCCGCGTCGAAAAAAGTTTGAAAACCTCCGATTTAGACTTTTCAATGTGTCCCTTCCATTCAATATATTATTCAAAACTCCTATATATCGTATAATTTAATTGCCTGTTTTTTTAATTATTCGCAAATATTAATTTTTTTATAAAAACAATTTTGAAAAATCATCATAAAGGTAGTTTAAAGAAAGCAGACGTAATGATGGGCTATTGTACTAGCCCTTTATAAATTTTAATTCAAGGCATAGTTAAGCAAATGAGACCTGTGGGTGATCTTTGTTTTTTGTCATGACCTTTGACCGGAATGTAGATTCTCATCATATAGCTTAATGTAGATATTAAGCTTTAATGTTTAGTTTAATTTATCTTTCTTTTCGTATTCCTGTTTCATATATTTTTTTTATTTATATTTTTTTTATAATAAAATATAAATAATAATAATAATTATTATTATTATTTTTTTTAGAAATTTGATTTTTTTAATCTATTTATTTTTGTATATTTTTTTATTATTTTCTTACTGTTTACCTTATATTGTTCAATTTTACTATTTTTTCTTCTCAAGCTATGCTATAACTGTTTTGTTACCTTCCCTCTGTATAACTTTCGATTCCTCCTTTCTTTTTTACTTTGTTTGCTCTCTGATCTCGTAAATTGAAAGGTCACACAGCATTTATTCCTATAGTTTTTTTTCTTCTTGGCGTTTTGTACGTCATCGATTGCATCATGCGTTAATTGTGATTCTTGTATATATATATATATATATACTTCGTTAGTCGCCGACTACCTGTGGAACAACTCGTTTCTATCTTCCTGATGACGAGGCCATCGAAATATTGAAGTGAGTTTTCTGTTTAATTTCTGTGGTTTTTTGTTAAATATAGTTTAATTTTTTCTTAGTATCGTTTCATTTAATTGGTTTTTATATATATTATTAATATATATAATATTATATATATGATTTTTAAAAAATGGATGTTGTTTCCTTATGTTTTTTAAAAGCATGCCGTGATATACATTATATATATATATTTATATATATTATTTTGTAAATTTAGGGAGCAATCCTTTTTTTATGCATGTTTTGTTGAACGACCTTTGTCCTGTGGCATGAATCAAATTTCATAGTCGATTTCTTTTCAAAGTTTTCTCACCTTTAATTTAAATCTTTCTGGTATTAAATACAATAGTTCTCCATAGAATTTAAATAAAAGGTGAGAAAACTTGAAAGATCGACTATGAAATTGATTCATGCCACAGTACAAAGGTCGTTCAACAAAACATGCAAATATATATATATATATTTATATATATATAATAATTCCGGGCCATGGACGAAACTTCCGCCTTCACTTTTCCATTTATTTTTTTCGCCCCTAAAGCCGCCGCAACGGGTTCGTTTTCCTCAGGAAAAAAATTTAAAATTTAACGGGGACACAAGTCAAATAAAGAACTTTCAATTTTGAGGGTAATGGCGGTCGTCCTCCGGAAAGGGAATTAGGAGGCACTCCTTTAAAGCCCTCACCTTGGGTGAGGGCTTTAAAGGGATGCGTTCCTCCCAAAAATTAACCTGTTTACCCTAATAGTTGATTCTTTAGTTGTTCCTCCTAATTAATTATTAAATTTAAAGGCCTCAGGCCCATGTTTTTGGGTGGTTTTTTTTTTTATTTTTTGTTTTTTTCCTTTTATTAATTTCCATCACGTGTTTATTGTGATTAAAATAAACAAGATTTTAAATATAATGACAAGCGTGTTGAATTTAAACAGTACAGAGTGAGCGAAATACAAAAAGTGTGCATACTTTTTGATCACTCCTGGTATGTATTTGTTGTATATAAATATACAATATTTATATTTTAAGTATGTATGTATGTATGTATTAGTATGTATTCAGTTACTATTTATATAGATTATTGCTGATATCAAATGAAATGAATGAATGAATGAATGAATGACGATAGGTGGCAGCTGAGTAAAGTTCGGAGTTACAAAACTATAGAAGGGAATAAGATTGCATGGTAATGATCGTGTTGAGGAGGCAGATAATTGGGAGTTGTACAATGGTCCTTGAAGAAGGTAGAAGTGATTGAAATGTTGAGGATTGAAGCGTCTTTAGGGGAAGATTCTGGTGAAATGTGTTTGTCTCTAGTGAAATTACCTTAATGGTGATAAAAGTCCAATAACCCTTTGTATAACTTAAGAATTTGACATGTACGAGTTATAAATGTCCTACTCAATTATTAAGCCGGACTAATATCATAAGTATAAAATAATATTAACTATTATAAATAGTTTAGTTTGTGTTTATTGTATTGTTAAAAAAATGTTTGTTATTCTTAGTTTAAATATACTTGGGTTTATATTTAAATATTGATAAAGGTATGGACCGTGAAATAGAAAACAAAAATTAAAGTTTATCAGGACTCGGTCAGTTCTTCAGGTCGGTAATCTGACCTGACTTGAAGGAGGTAGCAGTGATTGAAATGTTGAGGATTGAAGATTCAAGTGAAATGTGTTTGTCTCGAGTGAAACACATTTCTTTAGTAACCTGAAGAACTGACCGAGTCCTGAAAAGCTTTTATTTTGTTATATTTAAA
Source organism: Hermatobates lingyangjiaoensis (assembly GCA_026182355.1). NCBI lineage: Eukaryota > Metazoa > Arthropoda > Insecta > Hemiptera > Hermatobatidae > Hermatobates > Hermatobates lingyangjiaoensis. Next base: position 162,355 of record JAPFBL010000449.1, on the reverse strand, counting down.
GTTAAAATAAGATATACGCTCAATTACTAAAGATATATTATATTATTTTAGGTTTGTGATAAATTTGTAATCTATAAAGGAACACATTGTAAATATACGGTCCTGATGTAGCGTTACTATGTTAGGAAAAAAAATCTTAGGTGATAACATAATTGATAAATACAATAATTAGACATGCGAAAACTATACCACTTCTACATTGCCAATAAATTACTAGTATTTTAACATTAATATATATAAAAATTTATTAGGAAATTTATCAAACGATTATAAGAAAAGAAAACTCACTTTTAATATTTCGACCTCGTCGTCTTCAGGGGAAAAGAAGAAGAAGAAGAAGAGGACTTCTTTTCGGCTGACAAACAGCAACAAAGTTGCGGAAATCTTCTTCTTTTTCTTATCGTGATGACGACGAGGTCGAAATATTAAAAGAGTTTGTATTGTTGTTTCAATGTGTTTTTGTCTTGTAATTGTTTTTTTTATAATATTTTAAACAATGCACGAGTTTCTGTCTAAACGATAAACACACTAAAATGCTATCATGGTTTGGCATTAATAATTCTTATCAATATATATATATATATATATATAACAGATTCAATATTCAGTCTAGTCGAAAGTTTTGTCCGGTTAACATTGTTGTTCCTTTAAATAATGTAAATTTCATTTTCTTAGTTAAAAAATTCTTACTTCTGCCTATGAAAAAGGTTTTAAATAAAACCGAAACGTTGGCAACGACAGTTTCATTTTTCATCCTGAAAAATTGACCGAACCCCGATTAGAGAACACACCTATTATATATATATATATAAAAGAGTGCGCTTGGTTTCCCTCTCTTATTTCTCCTGAAGACGGTTCAAACCGAAAATTAGAGACTGTAAGTGTGTGCTTCTTTTTGATTTCTCTGTGTTTCTTTTTCTACACTGAACTATATATATATATATTATATATATACTTAAAATAAACTGTGACACATAGACAGAAACATAACAAAGACTCACTTTTCAATATTTCAACCGCCATTACGGTCAAAATATTGAAAAGTTAGTCTTTGTTATGTTTTTGTCTATGTGTCACAGTTTATTTTAAGTGCAATCTGTCCTACCAGACCGTTTTGGTTTATCATGGTATATATATAGATATATATACATGAGTTCTATTGAAACCTATGCCTATTTCTAGTCTAACACCTTTTTGGAATATGCTTAAGAGTATATGGCTATATGAACATATGAATATATGAGTTTCAATAGAACTTGTATAAATGAAGGCCTGCTCCCCAAATATACGAATTATATATATATATATATAACACTTTTTCGATAAAATACGATCCGAAATGGACAAATACAGTTCAATGTACACACCACATATATATATACATATATATATACATATATATATAATATATTATATTATATATATATATATTATATTTAACTCAAAATTCAAAAAAACGATCCAAATTGGACGTAAATCAGCTCAAAAACGAAGAAAGCAACACACAAAGAAAGAGACACACTTACAAACTCAAATTTTTGGATGATCCGTCTTCAGGAGAAAAGAGAATGAGTGACCAAGTACACCGGAAACACAACGACAGGAAACCCGGTTGTGGGGTATAATATATTATATTTAATTTAAATTATATATATATATATATATATATATTATTAATATATAATATTAATATATATATATATATATATAAATATGTAATTTTATATATTATATACATTTTATATAATATAATTATAATATATATATGATATATCTTATCAATATCTTATGTCCTTTCCACATAATAAATGAATAAACATAGGAATGAAATTATAATTTAAAAATAAAATTAAAGTTAATCTTAATTAAATCGCTGTGGGTAATTGAATTATTTTCATTCATATTATTTTCAGTCATAGTTCACTTTCTCACATTCACTGTATTCAGGCTAGAGTAATTACATCAGAAAACAAACTTTCTTTGATTCTGGATTCCACTTCGATTGAGTGCTCACTGCGTTGTAGGGTATGAGGTAAAGTGTATTTTTGGTTTTGTACCAAACATTTTTTTATAACCATACACAGTTATTGGTTTTGATTTTATGTAAGCGTGATTGGTTTGTATCTTTCATCTGTTTGTTTGAGTTAACCGATCCTCCTCGAGATATCACAGTAGTTTCTTTGCCTACATACCTCTGTAATGCTACTGGTAACAGTAATGGTAGAATGTCGCCTTCTGTTGTATATAACAGTGTATATATATATATATATATATATATAACTTTAAATTACACAAAGCACGACACAGAAAAAGGAAAAAAGCACACTTACAGAATTCTCAATATTTCAAACTGTTGTTCGTCATCAGGAGTAGACTAGAAGAGAGGACGAAGTGTGAGAGATCTCCCCGCGTCGAAGGACGGAGCGCGAACCTATATATATATATATATATATTCGATTATTTTGGGAGCAGACCTTCGTTTATGCATGTCTGAGGACCGAAACATGTCGGGCTATGTAAATAAAAACGTTGGTCAACTAATCTATCTTGTACCACGAAAATGGAGAAAGTGTATTAGAGAAATTGAGAGATTCAGTAGAAAAGTTGTGAAATTAAAAATAGGCATACAATTCAACAAGACATATATATATATAATATATATATATATATATATATATATATATGTCTTGTTAAATTGTATGCCTATTTTTAACTATTTTTAATTGATTCGCGCTCCGTTCTTCGACGTGGGGAGATCTCTCTCACTTCGTCCTCTCTTCTAGTCTACTTTCCTGATGACAAACAACAGTTCGAAATATTGAATTCTGTAAGTGTTCTCTTTATTCTTTTTCTGTGTCGTGCTTTGTGTAATTTTAAGTTATATATATATATATATATATATATATATATATATATATATAGAGAGAGAGAGAGAGAGAGAGAGAGGTAGAGAGAGAGAGAGAGAGGTATTCGTACCAAAATTCATATATTGTCTTTAATTAGGATAATTCACTCTGATGTTCTTAAAGCTCATATATATGTATATTTTGCTAGATCTTAACCTGAAGAAGAACGGTATGTGTTCGAAAGGCGTTGTTAGTTTCATATTAAAAATGTTTGTGTGTGTTGAGACATAATTTTTTGAATTCCCCTAATATGAGTAAATACTACACAATAACGGGTAGATACTGGACTGTATATTCCGTGGATCAACCTTCAACAGTGCAATTGTTAACCTGAAGAAGATCCCTAAGTGTTCGAAACGCGTTGTAGGCTTAATATTAAACTTTTTTTTTTGGTGTAAAGACGTAATTCTTTAATTCCATCAATATAAGTAAATAACACAGAATCATGGGTTGATATGAGACCGTAGATTGACCCTCAAAGTGTAAATGTTAACCTGAAGAAGAACCCTAAGCGCTCGAAACCCGTTGTTAGTTTCATATTAAACTTTTTTTTTGTGTAGAGTCATCATGTTTCAATCCCCCCAATATTAGTAAATATCACACAATAACGGGTTGATATGTGACCGCAGATTCCCTTAGCTCGACCCTCGACAGTGCGAATGTTAACCTGAAGAAGAACCCTAAGCGCTCGAAACGCGTTGTTAGTTTCATATTAAACATTTTTTTTGTGTGGAGTCATAATTTTCAATCCCCCCAAATATTAGTAAATACCACACAATAACGGGTTGATATGGGACCGCAGATTCCCTTAGCTCGACCCTCAACAGTGCAAATGTTAACCTGAAGAAGAACCCTAAGCACTCGAAACGCGTTGTTAGTTTCATATTAAACTTTTTTTTTGTGTGGAGTCATAATTTTTCAATCCCCCCAATATTTCAAAATACCACACAATAACGGGTTGATATGTGACCGCAGATTCCCTTAGCTCGACCCTCAACAGTGCAAATGTTAACCTGAAGAAGAACCCTAAGTGTTCGAAACGCGTTGTTAGTTTCATACTAAACTTTTTTTTTGTATAGAGCCGTAATTCTTGAAGTAGCTCAATATATTAATTATTCATCGCACGCTTTTCGTTTCGATTAGACTGACAGAAGGTCTACTTTACCATTCACCCGGTTTTTTTCCCCTCGCTCCTGATTAACCCCCTCCCAGACTACTATTCCCTCGAGTCACGTAGGCTCTACACCATGTAGTTATCTAGTAATTTTTCTGTCCTTCTCCTCTCTTCAGCTTCACGCCTATTTATTCGCCTTTCCTCCCTCCCACCCTCTCCCTCTCCCTCCCTCTTTCCTATGAAATATCTAATGGTGATAACAGATGATGTAAGATTAACATTTATTTCGTCACTTTTCGTTTTTTTTTTTTTTTTTTTTGAAAAATTACATCGCTAGACAGCGATGTAACAGAGAAGTAATCTAGAGTATTCAGTCACTTAAACCCTAGTGGAAGTCAATTAGCAAAGGATTTAGTGTATGCTTGTTAAACATAACATTATGCTGTTTAAGCTCTCACAATGAATCTTACTTTTTGAGAAGTTTTCGATTTGTTGCTTTGTTTATATATATATAATTTTCAAAAGAACACATAGAAAAGAAATCACTGAACTCACTACTATATTTCAATGTCCTCGTCATCAGGAATAGATGTGAATCGATTCTTATTGTGGTTTGATCATTGATATATATATATAATATATATATATATATATATATATATATATATGTACATGTTTCTAAAAATTTTATGCCAATTTCATTCTTGGCTACCTTTTTGGAGAGTTTCTCTAATGTCCTACAGGCTCTTCTCATTGTTCGAGAAATAAAAAAATCAACTGGCCCAAACTTTTCCTTTCATATGTACACATTCTGACATTACAATATTTATATCTAACATTATTTAATAATTAAACTAAATATTATTTTCAATAAATCAACGACATGTTTCGGTCTCTTAGACTATCATCAGGCTAAGCTTACGACTAAAGTATAGAGTGTATTACAATGTAATGTCACATCGTGTCAGAGTTAATGCACAAAGCTGAACTATTCCTAGTTGGGTTTGAGACATGTGTGGGTGGTTGATGAGAGGGGGGTGGGGTGGTTTTAGGTATGTAGTGGGTTATTCCCTGCAGTGCCTCGCACTAAGTATTGGCGTTGGCGAATAACCTAAGAACTCTGCTAACATTCAAACTTTAATTATTTATATCTGGGGCTTTCTCTAGGATACACAGATATATATATATATATATCCTAGGAGAAAAAATAATATTTTAAGGTCCATGGTACACGGTTGGTGCTCCATGTTAAGTTTATATGTGTATATTTGCATAGTGCATGGTATAACCAAAAATATATTAAAGTGTAACGTAATAAGCTGACCGTAAGAATAATCAAACAGAATTTTACAAATATATGCCTCAATATACCCATCAGTTTTGTATAGTTTTCTAATGTTTATCCTAAACATCTAATATCCTATTGGATTATTGTTTATCATATTCGATCATATTCTAATATCGTGTTAGAGTTTTTCATATATCGCATTCAAAACTAATTTTTTTACAATTTATTTCAGCATACTTTATCAAATGTTAGTAAAGAACTATTTGTAAATATTTCGAAAAATATTTTTTTTATTTTGACATCACGTTGTAAATGTAATGAAATTATTTCATATTTACACTTTTTCACTTACCTAGTAAGTAATATTTTTTTGGATAATTTGTATACGCCTAATTATTGTTTTTTAAGTATCCTGCGTGGGATAGTGGGGGTTCACAGGGTGGTGAAATAGTTTTTAGAGGATCTACAGGGAAACAAAGGTTGAGAGTGCCTGATTTAGATCTTTAACGATGTTTACTTGACAGTAAAGGCTCGAGACCAACAGTTTAACGTCCTGTCTACGAGGATCACGTCAGTGGGTATCGAACTCCGGATCTGTCATTCCATATTTTTAATATACCATTTCGTTATTTAGGTATATTAGTTATTTGTTATTTCTAACTTAGAAAAGTGTTAAGAAAAATAAATGACATTTTGTTTTCGTTACTTATTTGATGAAGCATGACTTTCAATAATATAGATCGGTCAGTGTAACCCAGTAGCAGTGTGCTCGCCAAGGGACTGGTAAGTCTAGGGTTCAATACCAACTCTGGCCCTTGATTTATTTAACTTGGAGGTGAATAAATAATATACTTAGGCCATTGGATACCCTGGTTGTTTATATCAATTTAAGAATAGGTTATTATCAATTTAATCACTTTATTAAGTAAAGGCTTTTTAATAGCTTATTCATGGGGTTGTGACATGAAATGAATGAATGAAAAGATCTTTATTGAGGACCTTATGTCCAAGCTATACAGACTGGGGTAGCCCTACTGAGAGCACTGGGTGCTCCCCACCAGGCTTCTTCCCCTTCGTTCAAATAACATAGAAATAATATTAGTAATAATAACTATACTAATAGAAATAATAAAAATAATAATAACAATAATTTTAATAATAATAATAATAATAAATACGAATATAAATAATGATATAGGTAATAATAATAAGTATTTTTTTTTTTGATAAGGAGGTGAAATGCATTTACGCACATAGTGCTGGGTTCCCAGATAAACCAGACTACCAACTAAAACACCCCCTTTTCACCTAGGACCTAGCCTGGAACTGTTTCCCACATTACTTCAGGCTTGGTCGTAGCTTACCTTAGGTGAGGCATACTTGCTTTATTATTCTTCTAGATCTTCCAAGTATCGCTTTTTCGTAGTCAATTCGTTCTGACTAGGCCATCTACCATATTCCATGCCCCAGAACTCCGGATCATTTTTTTCAATGATCGTTTCTGGGGAGAATATGCCTATTCTGTGTATCAAGTCTCTCCTCTGGCTGTTCCATTTGGGACAAGAAAAGAATGTGTGTTCCACATCATCTAACGCTGAACAATTCAGACACTCGGATCTTTGGTGCTTCCCTATCTTGCATAGGTAGGCGCGAAAGTAACCATGTCCACTCAGAAATTGCGGTAATATCCCACCTCTCGATGACCTCTCTCAATCCATGATCGGGCATCTATAATTGGTAATAATAAGTATAATTTTTTTTTTTTTTTTTTGGGTAAGGAGGTGAAATGCATTTACGCACATAGTGCTGGGCTCCCAGATAAACCAGACTACCAACTAAAACACCCCCTTTTTCACCTAGGACCTAGCCTGGAACTGTTTTAATAATAAGTATAATAATAATAATATATACTAATGATAATATAATTTAATAATAATAACAATAATGATAATAACAATAATAGTGATAAAATTAAGGTGTTTGTGAAGGCGTTCCTTTCCTTCTCTCCCGGCTCTCTTGTAGGATATCGTCAACATACGCCCACTGCCGGTTCCCCTACTGGATCCTTGGCTGTAGCAGCCGCAGGTCTGGCCACCCCAGCCTCTTCCTCCTGCATAACATCTTGGAGTAATAATCCCTGAATGGCCGAATGGGTTGGTTGATGTTTGCGTTGAAATGTTTGTCCTTCCTGGCTAACCTGTCGACAAACTTGGAGAGACGCTCCAGCTTGACCTCACTATGTAGGAACTCATTCGTCGCGTAGCGTGTTGCGCCCAGGATAAGTCGGAGGGTTTTATTCTGAAACGCATAAATGCGTTTCATCAACTTACCCGCCCGCTTAGCCCAGGCTGTAACCCCGTATGCAACGATTGTGACAGTCAAGTACACTGGGTATTTATATATATGATTAAAGCCATAAAGCCATAAACGTTTAAATTCTTAATGAACACACATGCGCAAAACTGAAGGGATGTTTGATTCAAAATAGCCGATGGACATCACAATAGCTTGGGAAAACACTAAAGGAATGACGAAACAAGAACTGAGCATGTGAACAATCACCTCTACTGCTCAGGCTGGCCAACACTGCTGGGGGTGATTGCTAAATAATCCCAAGTCGGGAAATATAACCTGTTACTTTTTCCTAATGAATAGTGTCTAGTGTTAACTATGGAGTAGAGTCTTGTCAATCTCTGAGTGTTCCACTTCAAGAAATATTGAGTTCTAAAAAAAAAAGAAAAGAAAAAAGAAAGTATATTTTTAATATTGGAGAATTCCAAAAATCACGACTTCACACAAAAAAGAGTTTAATATGAAAAGTAACAACGCTTTTGTTAATGAAGGGTTGTTAGTTTTTGATAATAAACTCTTTTTTTTTTGTTTTGGAGACGTGATTTTTGAAATTCTTCGCATTTGTTAGTGAAGGGTTGTTAGTTTTTGATATTAAACTCTTTTTTTTTGTTTTCGAGATGTGATTTTTGAAATTCTTCGCTTTTGTTAGTGAAGGGTTGTTAGTTTTTGATAATAGACTCTTTTTTTGTTTTGGAGACGTGATTTTTGAAATTCCTCGCTTTTGTTAGTGAAGGGTTGTTAGTTTTGATATTAAACTCTTTTTTTTGTTTTCGAGATGTGATTTTTGAAATTCCTCGCTTTTGTTAGTGAAGGGTTTTTAATTTTGATATTAAACGCTTTTTTTTTGTTTTCGAGATGTGATTTTTTAAATTCCTCATCATGAGTAAATACTACACTATAGCAGATTGCACAAGTAATGTAAGTAATGTTCTTTTTTTTAGAATTTTTCAAAAGTAAATAAGACATGGAATCTACAGTCTGATACCATGCTACTCTACACAACAAGTGACAATACGTTTCAGAATCTAAAGTGTATTTCATCTTGAGGTGTTTAAGGTCAGGGTAGATTGGAGGGAACTATGTTGTAGACGGAACATAGGGGCCTACATTGGTTCTACATTGGTAATCCTAAATTTTGTGTAACTCAAGTGTATTTAGAATATGGATTTTTATCGAGCACTTAACATCGTACAGGCTCGTGACTGACGGCTTAACGTCCTATACGAGGCCTGATGTATTCAAATTTATTCATCTCCAAGTTAAATAAATTAAGGGTCAGAGTTGGTATTGAACCCTAGACCTACCAGTCCATTGGCGAGCACACTGCTACTGGGTTACCCTGACCGATCTATATTATTGAAAGTCTTTCTTCATGAAATAAGTAACGAAAACAAAATGTTATTACCTAATATACCTAAATAGCGAAATGGTATATTAAAAATATGGTTGTTTATTATCATTTTACTGTAGGTTGTGTAGTGCTATAACAAGAAGTGAATTAGGTACTTGAATAGCAGACGTAACTGGCTATTACTGCATGTCATCAAAGCCTTCCTTCTGTTAGGCGGCCATTTTAGGAATGCTACTTGATTAGGCTTATACCATGACTCATCTAAAAGTAATAGAGGTGATTCTTCTACACGATGGGTGGTAACCTGTATGCCTAAACAAGGCTCTTGTAATAACTAAAGACTGCCTTGTCATGTAACATGGTAAGACCTTAGAACTTACTGCGAATGATTTTAATTTTTTTTTCTTTTTAAGAGGGAAAATATTTCAGAATAATTATAGTAGTCGTTTAAAAATGGAGAGTTATATATAATATGTTTTATTCCTTCTAAGGAGCGATGTTCTCGCATGAGTGGTTATTAGGTGGTCTATAGAAGGATACTCTGCTCTTTATAGATTTGTCATTCATTTGTACTAAATTTCCGTCTGTACCTCCGATTCCAGAACACCTTTTTCTCTTCAGAACAACTGTTAACTTGTTTTCAACAAAATGAATATTGATAGTTTAATTAAAAGCCTGATGGTTTCGTATTGTATATTGCATTGGACTGTTTTCGGATGCTGATCTCCTAACAGTAGATTAGTTTGCAGTGGAACTCAAGCAAATGAACACACGCAGACCGAATATTTTATATATATATATTTAGATCTTTTTTAATATATAACATCTCAAGTGTCTTCCTTCTTTGCTCATCTTTTTCTTTTTCTATTATAGTTGTATCTTCAAAATCGAACGTGTGACCTTCTATAAATTTATAGAAATTTTTTATGGTATGTCAGCACATGCAATGACAGATAACAGTTTTGTTGGTTCGGTATTATAAGCTAGCCTTGAGTAAGTTAAATTTTTTGAATTTTTTATGATGAATGTAAAGTAGATATAACAAATATCCATCGTTTTTGTTAGTTTATAGCCCTGAGTATGTCTTAAAATAAAGACGAAAAGTTGGCGAAAAGGTGATTCCAAATATTAACCTTGACCAAATTCCAAGAAGAAGAAAAAGTGTTTATTAGAAATTTTTTATACATTTTGGTGTTATATATTGTAGATGTACCTGATGATGAACACTAAGTGGTTGAAACGCGTCGTACAATAAATTCCTTGTGGTGAAAACGTAATATATTTTGCTCATTATCATGAGTAAATGATAAGTACCACACAATAAGTACTTACACAGCTCTTATTGTAAGCTTATTTGAACGTAACAGAAAGATGCTGACGCTCTGACAATGAATATTTCTTTTCGATTTTCCCTACACATACAATTGGTATGTACTTGATTTGTATATTTGAGGTTAGTTTGCAGTGATAGTCTCAGAAAGAACACGTATTGGCTAAAGATTGACCCTTTGTGATACCACAGAATGAAAGAACAACCATTGGCTAAAGATTGACCCTTTGTGTTACCACAGAATGAAAGAACAACCATTGGGGACTTTGTGAACCAGATATAGAACAACCATGGCTAAGTTATTGATACCACAGAATGAATATTCTTGATTAGGAGTCCTAAATTGTGTCTAACTCAAGTATTTAGAGTAGGGACCTTATCTTTTTGAAAAATACCTGAGATCATCAGGTACTGACATAGTAAGAATATTATATGAATGTATTTATTTGTTGAAAATATATTTTTAGATCAATTCTTAATGAAAATGGATTCAACTGTTTTGCTTAATCAATTTATATTTAGCTTTATCATCTTTTTGAGGCACTCATATCTGTAGAGTAGTGCAAGTTTCCTACTTAAACTAAAAGTGACGACCACATGACTCAAAAAGTATACAGTACCTCAGAGAATGCAAAGCCTGAAGACCAAATGACCACGAAGACGACACATTCCTTTACTGACTGAATCCCTCATTCTTGACAATGTTTACTGACCTAACAAAAACAGCAGGATGGGAATCTAGCAGTAGTGGGCCTTTGGTCCGGAACTGCTATTTACGACATGCACTATTGTGCATGGTAATATTCGTGCTACAGCTACAGCTCTCGTAGAGCCTGGGCCTGCATTACAGCCTGCCTCCACGTCTGACGGTCCTGGGCTAGAGTCCTCAACCTCTAACTCCCATTCCTCTCAGATCTACCACAACACTATCCAGCTGTCTCAACCTAGGCCGCGCTATTGTTCGTCTACCTCCAGCATCCTTTCCACAAACCCCAACCATCTGAATCTTCCTCGACGTATCTCCGCCACTATGTCCAACAAAACATTCAGCCATCTCCATCTTCTTTTCTCAAATACTTGTCGAAATATAGTCGAAGAACTTTCCTCTACCACCGTTTTAGGACTTCTACATCCGTTATTTATAACTTGATGATTCGTAATTTAAAGGAGTCTGTTTCAGTATTGCAGTAGGACAGACACTAGAGTGAGGCTTAGAGTAGTGCATTATTTTTTTTAAATTTGTGTTGATTAAGTGCCAATGGAGAACTGACTAGACTTTTTGTTGGAAATAGTGGTGGTGATACGTCGAGAAAGGCTCGGATGTTTGGGGCTTATGGAAAGGATGCCAGAAAATAGAGTAGTCAAGAAAGTTCTATAGAGGGAACGACGTTTTGTTTCCAAATCGTGTTTAGCAGCATACATACCTTTATAGTGACTAGAGTCACGTTATGCTGTCTCATACTTGGAGTTTGTAGGAACTTGATCTGTTGACTAGTCGTTAGCCTTCCCTTTGGCTTTCCTCTTTATTTCGACCTTAATCAAAGAATAGGGAAGTGTCAATAAGTTATAAATGAGAAGCACCGCCGATAGTAAAAAAAGACTTGGAGAAAGGTGCTGCCTGTTGACGGATTGTAGCAAGCTGCTGCGATTTGTGTTTTGTCTGGTATGGAGGAGGAGGAGGGTTCACTTTCACTGGAGCACCTAATGAGGTCGCGACACGGCATCTCTTCCTCGCTTTTGGGCTAACGAGCGGCGCCGATCACACAGTCAACTAACTCCCACAAGGCCTCATTGCCTTGCGCAAGCCTCCGGAAGATCTATCCAAAAGCACGCTCTCAACTCTGCTCAATAAAAACCATCTTCCACTAAAACATCCCTTTTTTGGTATGTGCTCGTCACCCATAGTAATATACAATCGTTGTTTCCAGAAACACAAAGCAAACAAAAGCCATTCAATTCTACCTGACGCCAGTTAGTTTCTACCAAAAAGTATTTCATTTCCTCCTCTTCTTTATCCCTTGTTAACACCATTACACAAACACTGCTTTTAAACATAACTAGACCACAACCAAGCCAAAGCGCCAAGTCATATATTACCGACATTTTGATTAAGTTTGTGATCATTCTAAACAATTAGATAACCCAGTTTCTACTGTTTGGAAGTACATTTTATTAATACATTTTTCAACAAACTTAATGAAAACCTATTAAGTGTATTAAATATAATTCGATTAAACACAAATAGGGCCACGCGAAACACTACATTATCTTTTATTACAAATTATTTTAGAGACGTAATATTATATATGATCAAACCACAATAAGAAAATCCCTTTCTGGACATTAGTCCTTTCATGCGCTTTCACCCTTTTAAAATACCACTCTTCCCTCCCACTCTTCTCAACCCCTCACCAGATGTTCTCTGGATCTAGTGTTTCAGTTGGATTTTTGACTCCGACGAAGACCGCTTGTTACGGTTGAAAGATCTTAGTCTTGTTTTCCCATTTTCTTATTGTGGTTTGATCATTGATTGTTATCTCACGTGTTTATGTGAAATCTTTTTATCAATATTATATATTGTTATATATATATATATATATATATATATATATATAAGATGTAACTTTTTTTTGAGGTTTGAGGTCCAATGATTTAAACTAGTCCTTTTGCCGACGTTTCGACAAAGGACTAGTTTAAATAATTGGGACCTCAACCTCAAAAAAAGTTACATCTTATAAATATTGGGTCAAGAAAACAATTCAGGATATATATATATATATATATATATATATATTAATATAACGACCGTTAAATAGAATTGGTGTGTTCTCTAATCGGGGTTCGGTCAATTTTGCAGGATAAAAAATCAAACTCTCGTTGCCAACGTTTCGGTTTTATTTAAAACCTTTTTCATAGGCAGAAGTAAGAATTTGTTAACTAAGAAAATGAAATTTACTTAATCTAAAGGAACAACAATGTTAACCGAACAAAACCTTCGACTAGACTGTTGAATATATATATATACATCAATAATCAAACCACAATATGAAATGGGAAACAAGACAAAAATCTTTTGAATCGTAACAAGTGGTCTTGTTACTGGGTAATAAAACCCCACAGTTGGGTTTTTGATTCTGACGAAGACAGCTTGTTACGGTTGAAAGATCTTAGTCTTGTTTTCCCATTTCATATTGTGGTTAGATTATTGATATATATATATATATATATATATATATATATATATATATATATATATATATATATAATATTACGTGTTTATGTGAAATCTATATATATATAATAGAGGACATAATATATCAATTTTTTATTGTGCAAGTAATATGAAAGGAAAAGATTTAATTTAAATTAATGTTGCTGTATTATGGAATTTGATGTTCACGATATCCCTTTGGGAATGAGAATCAAGAATATATTATACAAGAATGAAAGGACTTCATTCATAAAGTAGTAATTAGGGTCACTGTGAGTTACACATGTTTGACTGTGTTTGTAGAAAAAAAAAACAGTAGATCGAGTTATTCAAGTATCAATGTGCTCACAGCTTGGTTAGCTAGTGGCTTTCAGAGGGATTTCGCGACGGCATTCGTGAATCTATTAACGACTTGTTCTTTTCTTACTGTTACTGAAAGGCCTTCTAGCAGTCTGTTAGAGCCTTGCTTGTCTTTGAGGTGACTCCTGCATCAACATACTGTAATATCACCTGATGGTAGCGTGAAGGTAGCACCAGTAACATACGTACTGCTCACATTTACTTATTGTTCATTCTCATAACATAATTATGTTTTATCTTAATTATTTTTAAAACGTTACTAATTATCCGTTATCATATTTATACATTATTTTGTTTATTGCTTACTATTGGTCGAGATTTAACTATGAATTATATTTTTTATGAAATGTTACATAGCATGTCCAAAAAAAAAAAGAAGAAATAATTTATATATAACACCAGTGTCATATTTTACTGCTCATTCTTTTCATTAAGCACCAGTGACGTATATTTACTGCTCATTCTCTTTAGTAAACAACAATGACATATATATTATATACTCCTCACTTTTATTAAACACTAGTGACGTAACTTACTGCTCATTTTCTACACTAAGCACTAGTGATATATACCTACTGCTCACCTCATGATGAAGCACTAGTGACATATACTTACTACTGACTCTCTTATTAAGCATTAGTGACATATACTTACTGCTCACTCGCATAATTAAAGACTAATGACATATACTTACTGCTCACTCTCGTAATTAAGGATTAGTTACTTATACTTACTACTCACTCTCATAATTAAGTACTAGTGACATATACTTACTGCTCATTTTCTACACTATACCTACTTGTGATATATACCTATATACCTACTCCTCACCTCATGATGAAGCACTAGTGACATGTACTTACTATTGACTCTCTTATTAGGCATTAGTGACATATACTTACTGCTCACTCTCATAATTAAAGACTAATGACATATACTTACTGCTCACTCTCGTAATTAAGGACTAGTGACATATACTTAGTGCTCACTCTCTTCATTAAGTACTACCTACATATACTTACTCTCATTTTCTAACATATACTTTGCATAATACCTACTATACTACTCCTTCTCATTGAAGCGCTAGTGACATACTTTTACTGCTCACGTCTTCATTAAGCATTAGTGTTATATATTTACTGCTCACTTTCTTTATTAAACACCAGTGACATACCCTTACTGATCACTCTCTTCATTAAACACTACTTACATATCCTTACTGTTCACCCTCTTCTTTAAGCGCTAGTGACATATACATACTGCTCACTCTTCATTAAGCTCTACTTAATATACTTACTGCTCACTCTCTTCATTAAGCAATACTTACATATAATTACTGCTCACTCTTCACTAAGCTCTACTTAATATACTTACTGCTCACGTCTTCATTAAGCAATACTTACATATAATTTACTGCTCACTCTTCACTAAGCTCTACTTAATATACTTACTGCTCACGTCTTCATTAAGCAATACTTACATATATTTACTGCTCACTCTATTCATTAAGCAATACTTACATATACTTCCTGCTCACTCTTCACTAAGCTCTACTTAATATACTTACTGCTCACGTCTTCATTAAGCAATACTTACATATAATTACTGCTCACTCTTCACTAAGCTCTACTTAATATACTTACTGCTCACGTCTTCATTAAGCAATACTTACATACATTTACGGCTCACTCTCTTCATTAAGCGCTATTGACAAATCTTTACTGCTCACGTCTTCATTAAGCATTAGTGTTATATATTTACTGCTCACTCTCTTTATTAAACACCAGTGGCATATACTTACTTCTCACACCTACATTGACACACTTACACTGTGCATAAGCAACAGGTCAGCTCCATGACCTATAAGTACTCACTACATGGTTAACATGCTGTGCTCTGAGAATCCCCCCCAAACAACAAGGAGTTGCTTTCAAGGAAGTGACCTCTTCACTTCCTTGGATCACATGGGATGACCAAAGCTTTGTGCTCGACATGCGACACCTTCTATCTCACGAAATGTCCACCTCCTCACTTTCCCCTTTAGTCTCCACTTCCTATTAGCTCATTCTTTTGAGCACAATTAACCTTATCTTAATTATTTGTAAATCATTTCTGATTATCCATTACTATGCTTACAAATTATTTTGTTTTGTTACTTACTATTGTTCTGGATTTCACTATATTTATTGTGATATATATATATATATATATATATATATATAATTATATACAGTGACACATAAACAGAAACACAACAAAGACTCACTTTTCAATATTTCGACCGTAATGGCGGTCGAAATATTGAAAAGTGAGTCTTTGTTGTGTTTCTGTTTATGTGTCACTGCTTATTTTAATTGTTATTAGTCCTGCCGGACCGTTTTTCGTTTATCATGGTATATAATTATATATATATATATATATATATACACTTTTTCGTTGGAAATACGATCCAAAACGGACAAATATAGTTCAATATAGACAAAGAAAAATAGAGAAATCAAAAGATCTCTCCTGAAGACGGTTTAAACCGAAAATTAGAGACTGTAAGTGTGTTCTTTTGATTTCTCTATGTTTCTTTGTCTATATAGAACTATATATATATATATATATAATATATATTATATATAATATATATATATATATATTTGTAAAAGTTGGGAGCAGTCCTTCTTCAATACATGCTTTTAAAAATGGATGTCTGTTTCCACTTGATTTAATTTTGTCTTATATTTTTCCAAAATACGAAATATATTTTTCGTATTTTGGAAAAATATAAGACAAAATTAAATCAAGTGGAAACAGACATCCAGTTTTTAAAAGCATTATATATATATATATATATATATATATATATGATCAAACCACAATAAGAAATGGGAAAACAAGACTAAGATCTTTCAACCGTAACAAGCGGTCTTCGTCAGAGTCAAAAACCCAACTGAACACTAGATGCAGAAAACATCTGGTGAGGAGTTGAGAAGAATGGAGGGAAGATATATATATATACCACTCTTCCCTCCCACTCTTCTCAACTCCTCACCAGATGTTTTCTGCATCTAGTGTTCAGTTGGGTTTTTGACTCTGACGTATATATATAAAGAAAAAGATTTCACATAAATACGTGAAATAACAATCAATGATCAAACCACAATAAGAAATGGGAAAAGAAGACTAAGATCTTACAACCGTAACAAGCGGTCTTCGTCAGAGTCAAAAACTCTGTTGGGTTTTTGACTCTGACGAAGACCGCTTGTTACGGTTGAAAGATCTTAGTCTTGTTTTCCCATTTCTTATTGTGGTTTGATCATATATATATATATGTATATATATATGAGTCGTTATCAGTCTTTGGAGCGATTCACTTCTTTTCCTGAAGACGAGGACATCGAAATATAGTAGTGAGTTCAGTGATTTCTTTTCTATGTGTTCTTTTTAAATTCTAGTTTATATATATATATATATATATATATATACGGATTGTACAAAAAAAATAGAACAATGAATTTACATAGACTTGATAATACTTCTGGATTTCACTATATTTATTATGAAATATACATATAAAGTTTGATTTGTAAAAAAAAATAGAACAAATAATTTACATAGATTCTGAGGTAAAATGGATAAACAAACAAAAGTCTCCACACAAATGAAGTTTTATTCAACAACAACAACGCTGTTCGAATACTTTGTGTTCATCATCAGGAAGACACCAAGGATGTGGTTTGTATGGAGACTTTTGTTTGTTTATCCATTTTACCTCAGAATGAGTAAATACCACACAATTATGGATTGCAAAAATAATAATTTACATAGACTTGATCATACTTTTGGATTTCACTATGTTTATTATGAAATATACATATACAAATTTGTACAAAAAAATAGAAGAAATAATATAGATATTTATTTACATAGACTTGATCATACTTCTGCAAAAATTTGTATACACTGTTTACTATTACATAACCTGACCAGGTAAACTTCGTACCGTATAAGAATCAATGAATGCGTGTTAAGTGTAGGTAGTCTTCATTTGGTATTTAATTATTAATATAATAGCTATCCTGACAGACGCTGTACTTATTATTATATATTTCTTACGTATTATATAATACGCCTTACGTATTATATATTCAGTTCAAACAGGATTAAAAACAAAAAAAAAATCAGGAATGACCTACACTCAACTTTATTATAAGTAAACACAATATCAAACTCGTTGACAACCAACTTATGTTTTGTTTGATTAGTCAAACACTTTGTTCTATAACCGTCCATCACACCATAAAATATATGCTTCATTATCGTTAACTTTTTACATTTAACAATTTTATTCGTCTAACATATCATATTAACTCATTCAAACAATTCGAAATTTTTTTTTAAAATAATTTCTAAATAACAATTTTATTTCACTGTTTAATTCATCGGTACTTTGACCCCACTTCGGTAAACTTCGAGCAGTCTTGTGTTCCAATCGGTATTACTCGGGTAAACATCGGTGACACTCGTGCCTGATAAACATAGGTAGTTAGGTGGTTACTAGCGTATTAATATATCCGATTCTATTAAATTTTTAAAAAAAAGATATATTTAAATGTTTATCCGTTGTTTAATTAAAAATCTTGTGTTTTGCCTATGTACAGGAAATGTACGTTTCCTGAAGTGAAAGGTTATTTGAGAATATCGGTCAATGAGCTTTCTCGAGTCACTTTCTTTACCTTGGACGAAATTCATCCATCCTCTTAAGTATGTAACTTTCTTTAGGAATTCAATTACGTGAATTCTGAGTATGGGTGAAAAATTTCATTTCACTTCTATTATATATATATATATATATATATATATATTATATATATATTATACTTTAACACAGAGAAAAGAACACAGAAAGACACTACAGAACTCACTTCGATATTTCGACATCCGACGTCATCGGGAAGAAGTGCGAAGTACTCGCGTTGAGAAGCAAACTGCTACTCTATATATATATCTACTATATATCTAATATATATATCTACTATATATCTAATATATATATCTACTATATATATATATATATATTATTATATATATATAACACTATTTTTCTTTTTTCTCGAGGTTTGGTCTAACTTCAATATTAATGAAATAATGTAATATAATTATGTTTAATGTTATAGTAACTAAACTCTGTATTGATGTAGTCCTGAAGATGTCTACAAATATAGACGAAACGTCGACTTAGAGGTGTTCCACTATTGAAGCTAGACCAAACCTCGATTTTTCTTTTTTATCGAGGTTTGGTCTAGCTTAAAAAAATACAACACCTTTAAGTCGACGTTTCGTCTATATTTGTAGACATCATTCTGGGCTATATGAATACAGAGTTTAATTACAGTGACCTAGTGACCGTTTTTTTCAAACCTTCTATATCAGCCTTGATAACTCAAAACTACCCTAAAAAAACTCATTAAAACTATATCAAAAAAGAACCAGGAAACTACAACCATATTTCTTAGTTACTAAATAAGGTAATAATAGGTATATATTTTATTATATATATTATATATATATATATATATATATATATATAAATGATCAAACCACAGTAAGAAATGAGAAAAAAGACTAAAATCTTTTAACCATAACAAGCAGTCTTCGTCAGAGTCCAAAACAGTTGGGACTCTAACGAAGACTACTTGTTATGGTTGAAAGATTTTAGTATTTTTTTCCCATTTCTTATTGTGGTTTGAACATTGATTGTTGCTTCACGTGTTGATTGTGAAATTTGTATATATATATATATATATTATATATATATATATATATATTATATTATATACTGATAAAAGTATTGACCGTGAAATAGAAACAAAATTAAAGTTGATCAGAACTCGAGCAGTTCTTCAGGTTCAAATTAAACTTTCATTGTCTGCGTTTTCGTTTCCAAAACGAAACTGTTTTATCTGTGCCAACCGAACGAGTCCTGATAACATTTTATTTTGATACATATATATATATATATATATAAAATAAATTCAAAACGAAGGAAACACACAGAAAGACACAGACATAACTCACATCGATATTTCGACCATCGTCGTCATCAGGAGGTGTGAAGAGCGAAGAGTGCCGCAGGAAGGCAGGACGGTATATTATATATATATATATACATATAACGTGTATATATATTTTATATATATATTATATATATATATATATATATATATATACGTCGCCGCATACCTTCACACTCCTGATGACGACGATGGTCGAATTATCGATGTGAGTTATGATGTGTCTTTCTGTGTGTTTCCTTCGTTTTGAATTTATTTTATTTAAAAAAGTCGCTGGACGTTGCTTTTAATTGTGGTATATTATTTTATATATATATATATGATTCGATGCGATGTTGACCAATGGGAGTAGAGTTACAGGTCCAAGCGTAGGTCCCAGTTGCCCGCTGCTCAGCAAAAAGCCTTTGCGTTTGCCAATAGGTTAGAGGTTGCACAGTCCCTCTGTGTTAAATGATGTTTGGCAGAAAACATTACTCACTTTACAGTGAACTCCTGTTCCCTTTCTATTTTTGATTTTTTGGTGGTTGGGTGTTGCTGTTGTTTACTATTTTCTGTTACGGATATTGCTGGTATTTAAATGTACTCTCGGTTGTTTCTGCGAAAACCGCCTTCATCTTCATGCCAACAGGGTAGAGGTTGCACAGTCCTTTGATTATAAGAGAGTTGACCTGGAATCCAACTTCTTCTCGTAGAAAACATCTTCAAGTTGTAGGTTTTGTATTTGTTCTCTTCGGTTTTTATGTTCATGTTTTTTCTTAGTTGAATGTTATTGCTGCTATTGATGGGTGGCTGGTAGGTGATGAAAAGTTCTAACTGTTGTGGTGGTGGTATTTGCGACATGTTTCAACCATTCTCTGGTTATCTTCAGGCAAGGAAATGGCCCGACGTTGGTCCTTTATACAGTTTTCTATGGGTTGTCGGGAAAGGGAATTGATTCGATGCGATGTTGACCAATGGGATAGAGTTACAGGTCCAAGCGTAAGGTCCAGGTTGCCCGCTGCTCGCAAAAAGCTTGCTGAGCAGCGGGCAACTGGGACCACGCTTGGAGTAACTCTACTCCATTGGTCAACATCGCATCGAATCATTTCCTTTCCCCGGACAACCATAGAAAACTGTATATAAGGACCAACCTGGGCCATTTCCTTGCCTGAAGATAACGAGAATGGTTGAAACATGTCGCAAATACACCAACCAGGTAACAGTGCAGAACTTTTATCACCTCCAGCCACCCATCAATGCAGCAATAACATTCAATGAAGAAAAAAAACATGAACATAAGAAACCGAGAGAAAAATATACAAAACCTACCTTGAAGATGTTTCTACGAGAAGAAGTTGGATTCCAGTGTCAACATCTCTTAATAATCAAGAGGGACTGTGCAACCTCTACCCTGTTGGCATGAAGATGAAGGCGGCTTTTCGCAGTAAACAACCGAGAGTATCATTTAAATATCCAGCAATATCCGTAACAGAAAATAGTAAACAACAGCAACACCCAACCACCACAAAAATCAAAAATTAGAAAGGGAACAGGAGTTCACTGTAAAGTGAGGCTAATGTTTTCTGCCAAACATCATTTAACACAGAGGGACTGTGCAACCTCTATACCTATTGGCAGAACGCAAAGGCTTTTTGCTGAGCAGCGGGCAACTGGGACCTTACGCTTGGACCTGTAACTCTACTCCCATTGGTCAACATCGCATGGAATCATATTCCTTTCCCCGGACAACCCATAGAAAACTTATATATATATATATATATATTTGTCGAAAAAAGTTACATTATTTACATAGATGTACTTACATGGTCGTATTGATGCTGTCTGATGATGTCTAGAAGTATGGATGAAAAATTGGTTTAAGGTGATATTTTGAGAATTGTTTTACACTGAACCAAACTTCTATAAAGAAAAAGTAGTATATAATGTATGTGGCCAAAGTAAAAAACTTTTTAGTTATATAAATTACGTACACAAAAAGAAAGAGAAGGTAAGCCAGTTAGATATTTATGTAATAAACAATGGATTCCGTTTGTTATTTTTCCACAAAGTCGTCATCAGAGTTTATTTGTTGAAGAACATTTCTTTTCAGTTGATAAGAATGATAATAATCTCTTTTATTATCTGTTTTTCTCTTGAGAACTTGTGGGGTGTGTTAGGCAATCAATTAGTTTTATACAATACGAATGGTTGTGTAGAGTCGATTTTATGCCTGCGTAGGTTTTTTTTTTTTTTTTTTTTTTTTTTTTTTTTTTTTTTTTTTTTTTTTTTTTTTTTTTTTTTTTTTTTTGAGTGACTGAGTTATTGGGAATGGTTAAAGGAGAGCTGTATGAAAAGCTAATGTTCAGGTTAAGGTTTAGCCGTGAAGTCCCACGCCTGTAACTCCCTTACTTGTGCCCACTTCATCTAGAATTAGCAAGGCGGTCATGGGAACTGGTGTTTAGTTAGGAGAGCAGGCAGCCAGCCGACGTAACAATAGACCTGCTTAGGACTCATCGCAGCATTGAGCTAAATTTGCTAGTGAGCTCACAAAACTAGTGAGTGCAGAACTGCAAAGTTAACCAGGAGGAAGGCAACAAAACAGCTGGAAAACATACGTGACAGTATAGCTTAATGAGAAAATAAAACGATACAAAATAAACAGTAAGGAAATAAATAATTAAGAATAACTAATAGAAAAAATGTAATATAATTTCTAAAAATAATAAGTAAAATTATATATATATCCGTAAATTTTGGTAGCAGTCCTTCCTTGCCACACACATTATTGAAAATGACACCAAATTTAGCTGATACCTGTTTCGTAACAAGTTTCTCAATTTTTCTAAATAACACTCTCGTTATTTCGTCTACACAGTAAAGTACATCTCCTATGGTCGACATGTTTCGAATGATCAACATTCACGTCCTGATGATGAATGTTGATCATTCGAAACATGTCGACCATAGGAGATGGATGTACTTTACTGTGTAGACGAAATAACGAGAGTGTTATTTAGAAAAATTGAGAAACTTGTTAAGAAACAGGTATCAGCTAAATTTGGTGTAATTTTCAATATATATATATATTCGTATATTTCGGGAGCAGACCTCCGTTTATGCATGTCTTGTTAAATTGTATGCCTACTTTTAATCTCACAACTTTTCTACTGAATCTGTACAACTATAATCCTTGATAATGGTCAGTGAGGACCGAAACATGTCGGGCTATGTAAATAAAAACTTTGGTCAACTAATCTATCTTGTACCACAAAAATGGAGAATGTGTATTAGAGAAATCGAGAGATTCAGTAGAAAAGTTGTGAAATTAAAAATAGGCATACAATTTAACAAGACATATATTATATATATATATATATATATAAAGATTTCACATAAACACGTGAAATAACAATCAATGATCAAACCACAATAAGAAAGTGGGAAAACAAGACTAAGATGTTTAAACTGTAACAAGCGGTTTTCGTCAGAGTCAAAAACCCAACTGACGTTAATGTGGTTTGATCATTGATATATATATATATATATATATATATATATATATATTGACTTACGTCTTCTGGCAGGTCCACTTCCTTTCATACTTAAACAGTTCAAGTATGACTCTGATGAAACCCTTTTTATTATTATTATTATTAGAATTAATTTAACCTCATATGGAAATTTGTTATTGTGGTTTGGAAGTTGATTCGATTTCAAATGGATATAGTTAAATCTTGTTTTATAAATATATACAAAAGCCTTATTATCTGTAGTTGTTTGTGTTGTATACATCCATATGTATAGAGATAGTGCAATGATGCAGCAGGCATGTGACCCTTGACAGGAAGAAAGTGAAAGTGCGCCACTTAATAATAAGACTTGAATACACTCACACGGCTTGTCAATAAGGATCGTTGACCTTGGGTCACCCCCCCCCCCCTACACAATCCCCATTGCAATGTTTACGTCATCCTCCTTTGGTCAAACTGTGATCTCACAAATACTCCCCCCCCCCCCCCAACCTCCTTTCACCTAGTACTTTCTTATTAAATCAATTCTCAGAAAAGCAGCTAAGTTTTCTTCGTATTTCTTTACGCATTAAACAAAAAAAAAAAACAAACAGGATATTATGACATCGTTTCTACTTTACTGTGAGTAAAGTGTAGTTAAAGTGAAAATAATCAGTCAGAAGATTTGGACTGGTATTCATTTCTGTTATTTTTAAACTATTTATTTAAATTATTAAGCAATTTATTTTTAATTTTTCAACTTTACTGAGTTCTGTGGTGTTGATTCATTTATTTCTATATATAAAGTTCGTGAGTTTGTATGTTTCTTTGTTTCTTTGTTTGTTCTCTTACTTTCCGTGGAGATAGAGACATGAAATTAAATATGTATTATTTATTACTTGAATAACGTTAAATAAAAGAAAACTATAACTATATTCCCAAAATTGGAGCCAGGGTAGCAAGTGTCTTGCGAGCTTGCCGATGACAGTAGTGCAAATTTATTATATATAAATGTAACAATTTATTTTTCATTTGTAATATTTGTTTAATATAAACAGTGGTAATCAACTAAAGGCATTGATCCAGGGTAGTCCACTGGCTTGCGCTCGCCAATGACAGTAGCACAAATATATTAAAAATAGATGTAACAACAAAAAGATTTTGAATTTAAAATTTGAGTAATATAAATAATAGTACTAAAGTAAAGGCATTGATCCAGGGTAGCCAGTCGCTTGCGTGCTCGCCGATCGTGAAAGAATTCGATCTGTAGATGTTCAAAGATTTACATAGTTTGAATCGTTTTTATGAAGTTTTTTCGTTGATGTGTATACCGCTATAGTTTACGATCTTTTGATGGACAGAATTAACAGTTTACAAAAAAATGAGCCTCATAGTGTAAATAGATGTGATGTATTGTTTGGGAGCAATTATACATGATGGAAAAATCACTTTATTATTATTATTATTTATTTAAATATGCTTATAAACAACTAGAATTATTAATTATTTTAAATTAGTAATAATTATTACTAATTTAATAATTATTACTAATTAAAAGATTTATATTTTTCACATTATTTTAACTAGGGACTATTTTCAGGGAAGGGCTTATAGTCCAAAACGTCCCGAAAATCACGCTAGGACTTATTTTCGGGGGATGTCTTATTTTCGTAAAAAGACGGTACTGGTGAATTACTGCACTACTGTCATTATGGAGTCAGTAAATAAATGCCTGTAGTATTGTGGGGGATTTTAAAAATGACATCTCCACAAAAAAAAAAGTTTAATATGAAAACTAACAAGGCGTTTAGAATACTTAGTGTCTTCTTCAGGTTTACATCAAGAGTCCTTCCTAAGTGACTCCCGTACATTGACTCTCTATAGTGGAGATAAACCTGAAGAACAACACTAAGTGTTTGAAACGTGTTGTTAGTTTTCAAACTTTTTTTTGTTGGTAGAGCCGTAATTTTTGAAATCCCCCCAATATAAGTAAATTCCAGACTATAACAGATTGCACAAGTAATTGAAGCATTGTTGTTGGAGTGACTGTTTGAAGCTTTGTTGTTGGAGTGACTGAAGCATTGTTGTTGCAGTGACTGTTTGAAGCACTTGTTGTTGGAGTGACTGTTTGAAGCATTGTTGTTGGAGTGACTCTTCGAAGCATTGTTGTTGGAGTGACTATTCGAAGCATTGTTGTTGGAGAGACTGTTTGAAGCATTGTTGTTGGAGTGACTGTTTGAAGCATTGTTGTTGGAGTGACTGTTTGAAGCATTGTTGTTGGAGTGACTATTTGAAGCATTGTTGTTGGAGTGACTGTTTGAAGCATTGTTGTTGGAGAGACTGTTTGAAGCATTGTTGTTGGAGTGATTGTTTGAAGCATTGTTGTTAGAGTGACTATTTGAAGCACTTGTTCCTGGAGGTGCGGCTTCCTTTACGGGCAGGGGTTGGTCCAGGCGACTTGTTCGTTGATGCAATCGACTCGTATTTGCCGGTTACACTCGGCCAGATATATCATCAATTTGCCAAGCTTATAGGCACTTTTTTTTCTCTCTTAGACCAGTTATTTATTATGTAAATGCGCTGTGTCAGGTTGACGTCACCCGTAACTGGTTAGGATAAATATCTTTTCTCCGCAGCTCCACATTCGTCTCTTACAGAGAAAGAGGGATTTATGATTCGAAAGAATTAGCTTTTTTTTTTTAATCTTTCCTGATAAAAATATTTCAATTCTATAAATTAAAAATAAAATTGCAGTAGAATACACTTGGCTTTACTATAAGCAAACAATATCAAAACTTCTTGCGTACATAATATATAATGTCCCTTTTAGACATAATATACTTGTCTAAATTGTAAATATTCCTGAAGGTATCAGATAGTGATTGATCCAGTCATCATGACACGCTTATTTGTGAATATCACACAACTGATGCATGTGTAATACTATTTCCCTTAGCCTAGTATCTGTCTTACTAGCTATTGTTACTTGCTTGATAAGCAATTTCAATATTTGAATCCTTACAGAATGCTGGTGTTACCGATTTTTTTTTGTGTTTGAATCAATTTAAACTCCTAAATCGTAAACACAGGTTGTTCTAAATAAACATTAATTGGTCATTGAAATTAAAAAAAATTAATGAGTTTACTTACAGTGAAGTTAAGTTGATGTTTAACTTTAGCCAAAAAAGTTTGCGTACTCCTGAACTTTTTTTTTATTTTACATGGTCACAACAACATAAATGTAACATTACCAGTGACAATCATTAAGGAAATATATACATTACACATGGAAGCAGGAGGGAGGAAATATACTTCCTGGCGTGAAAAATAAGTTATAAAACTTAGATTTAATTTACAAAGTCACTAGAGTAATTTACACTAATAAGTCTCTTGGCCAGTTTCTCTTCAAGCGCCTTTGGGGATTTCCTGGGATATTTGTTAAGGAGATGTTTAGGACTAAGGGAATATTATTGCTAAAAAGATTTTTATGGAAGGCTTTGTAGCGAGATATTGCTACTTGATGAACTGTTGAAATCCTGAGGTCTGAATAGATTGTTTGATTTGGTATGTAAAAAGGCCACTGAAGAATTTTTCTAAGAATTTTTGATTGAAAGCTTGTATCCTCTGGGCATAGAAGGTATCATAGAGATATCATAGAAGGTATAATAGAGATATCATAGAAGGTATCATAGAGATATCATAGAAGGTATCATAGAGATATCATAGAAGGTATCATAGAGATTTCATAGAAGGTATCATAGAGATTTCATAGAAGGTATCATAGGGTTGTGTCCTTAACATCTTAGGCCTCTCATTTAGTGGAAACATTTCTTTTTTAATTTTACTAAATTGTGGATTATATAATAAGAATTCAAGTTTTAAAATTTATTTAGAAACAAGTTTTTAATTTCCATACAATCAGTGCTGATCATCAAAAAAAAAAAAGATGATATTTACCAAAATTTTATATATGATAAAAAAAGAAAGAAAAAAAAGGAAAAGGAAAGTGCTGAGTCATTGAAATTAGTAAGCTGTAAGCGAATGAAGGAGGTTTTGACGAGTTTTCTTATGCAAGAGAAGAAACAACGCAATGCTTTTTAACGACAGCATTCGTGCTTTTGAGTTCGGCTTTTAATTATCACCTTTGAAGAAGACAAGAATACATTATGCATCAGCTAGTGGGGGGGGGGGGGGGGGACTTAATTTACTTTAAGAAAAAAAGAAAAAGCTGAACCGCAAAAAAAAAACTGTTTAAGTTTTAAACTCTCGTAACATTTGTTTTCCATTACAATATAAGAAAGAAATTTAAATTTACTTTCGAATTGTTTCATTATAAATACATTTTCTAATTGAATTAAACAAAAAATTTTCTTTTATGATATTCGAATTTTTTTTTTTTGTTAATTAAATTTTAATCAATGAGCAGAATATTTATT
The DNA here is from genome assembly GCA_026182355.1 of Hermatobates lingyangjiaoensis. Taxonomy (NCBI): domain Eukaryota; kingdom Metazoa; phylum Arthropoda; class Insecta; order Hemiptera; family Hermatobatidae; genus Hermatobates; species Hermatobates lingyangjiaoensis. The sequence continues at coordinate 134,457 of JAPFBL010000449.1, read as the reverse complement.
TACGTATAGTGATCAAACCACAATATGAAATGGGAAAAGAAGACTAAGATCTTTTAACCGTAACAAGCGGTCTTCGTTCGAGTCAAAAACTCAACTGAAACACTAGATGCAGAAGACATCTGGTGAGGGGTTGAGAAGTGTGGGAGGGAAAGAGTGGTATTTTAAAAGGGTGAAAGTGCAGGAAAGAAGAAATGTTTAGAAATATATTACTTATAAATATGAGTGTGAAGTTTCATTTTGAATTACCGATTGAATCAATGCGCTATAATCAAACAAAGGATAATAAGAAATCACATATCAACATCTAACATATAAACAATATGAAAATGAATTGTTCCAACTTATGAATATTATAAGCAGAAGTATTTAGAGATAATAAAACAATATATATTCTGTTCACTCAAAGGTTGTTCTGGTTACTTTATTCTGGACTATTGTGCTGAGTTTTAGTGAAATTTGATTTTTTTTAGTTCCATTGAGTGAACAGTTTTGAGGTTTATTGTAATGTTATGTTATTAGTGTAGTCGAAAGTTTTGTCTGGTTAAGATTGTTGTTTCTTTAAATAATGTAAATTTACATTCCAAGGGCTCATGATTGAATGCGTAGGGTTGAATATCCTAGAGAAATGACCCGTAGGGGCAATGATTCTGCCCGTATGGGCAATAGTTTACTAGGCCTTCTGTCTTTACCGACATACTCGTATAAAGATGTCATATAAACACGTGAAATAACAATCAATGATCAAACCACAATAAGAAATGGGAAAACAAGACTAAGATCTTTCAACCGTAACAAGCGGTCTTCGTCAGAGTCAAAAACCCAACTCTGACGAAGACCGCTTGTTACGGTTGAAAGATCTTAATCTTGTTTTCCCATTTCTTATTGTGGTTTGATCACTGATTCCTCTATACTTTAATCCCTGTTCTTTACCACCACACAGTATAAAACTGAGATCCTTAGGTATCGTAGCGTTTTTCTAAATAACTCCAGCTTTTCTAGATCTTCATCGCAATCCAGTCAATTAAACAAACTCTAGCCAAATCCAACATTCCCTGTTGATGAGGCAAGCCAAAAATCCTGCAAATGAATAACATTTCTGTGACACATAAATAGACCAACATAAGCAGTTCTATATTTTTAACTTTTGAACAAGTGGTGTAGACAATACTTCAGATTTCTGAACAAATCCAATATAATAATGCATATTGTACCATAAAAAAACCCTATATCCTTACATATATAAAAAGGTTAAATTTTTTTATTTAGATGTTCAATATAAAGCTTTCTCTTTTTTTATCTCTCTCTCTCTCTCTCTTCTTTTTTTATATGTATCTAACAATCTATCTCCCTCTGAACACAGGTTCCCCTTACTCTTTCTGACATGGTCTCATGACCTTTCCACTGTCTCTTATCACTCTATCACTTTCTCTCACCGCCCTCTGTGACTCTCTCTCTCTCTCTCTCTCTCTTCTCTCTCTCTCTATATTTATATATATATATATATAATAAATCAGTTCAAAAATTGAATTGATAGGTAGCACACAAAGTAAAGAAACACACTTACAAACTCAAATTTTCGGGCAATCCATCTTCAGGAGAAAAGAGAAAGGGAGACCAAGCACGTTGTAGATGTAACGGCTAGTAACCCAAATTATTATATATATATTTTTTTTTTATTATATAAATAAAAATTAACTTTTAAAATTAAATTTTGGGCAAAATTAGAAAGAAAAACATTTAAGCAAAACAATTAAATTTAACAAATTTTTGAACAAAATAATAAAAGGTTTATTTTTTTATCAATTGTGAAAGTTTATTTTAATGAAACTGTTTCCTGGGGACCTTTTTTCTTTTATTTTTACCACCCCAAAACAAAAACCATAAATAAAATAAAATAATTTTTAATATTATTTATATTAAAATAAACCACAATAGGAAATAGGAAATGAAAACTAAACTTTCAACCTTAAAAGGGTTTCTTCGTTCAATGTTTAAAAACCTTCCTCCAGTTTTTTTTCAGGAAATAAAAATACTTTAATTTATTGTCAAAAAATAAAAAAAAAAAGATTTTAAGTTAAAAATTTGTCAAAAAATAAACTCCGGATTGTCAAAAAAAAAATTTAAATTTATTGGCAAAATTAAAAAATTTTTATTGTTAAAAATTTTCAAAATCCCATTAAAAACACATTCAGGGTTGCCAATAATTCTGGAAACTTCAATCAGCCAGATTAACAAGTATTTATTATTTTTTAGTTCACTTGCTCTCTTACGATGTGTTGACGAAAGGCCTTAGAGCATTGCTTCCAAAATTGTTTCATTGTGGTAAATTAGTCCATGTATATATATATATATAAAGATTTCACAATAAACACGCGATATAACAATCAATGTTCTAACTACAATAAGAAATGAGAAAAAAGACTAAGGTCTTTCACCGTAACGTAACGTTTGAATAGTGGGTCAAGAAAACAAATCATTATATAAATAGATATATATTTCTATGTATAGTTATTTCCAGTATCCATAAAAATCTGTTTGCATGTTATATTTTTGATGGCAGCAAATCCTCACGTAAACATGTTTCATTAAAGTACACAGCAGCCTCTGAGTTAACGACTTTTAAGCTGGTCTACTCCAATTTACGAACAGATTTGAAATGGGCTGGTGTTAAAAGCCATATCAATTGCCCAAGAGACATCTTAATTTGGCATGAGCAGATGTAAAAAGAAAATCACAACTTTCAGACGAAAGGCAAAACTTTTTAATACGACTATATATATTAAAAATTTAAACTTTTAGTATTAAAAAGTTTTGCCTTTCGTCTGGAAATTGTGATTTTCTTTTGATATCTGCTCATGACAAATTAAGATGTCTGTTGGGCAATTGATATGGCTTTTAACACACCAGTCCATTGCAAAGCTGTTCGTAAATTGGAGCAGACCAGCTTAAAAGTTGTTAACGCAGAGGTTGCTGTGTACTTTAATGAAACATGTTATATTTTATATATATATGTAAACTATGACTCTTAGTTGATGACCAGTGTTCGCATAGTGTTTTCAGATTCACCGATATCGTAGCAGTGTAATGGACAAGTATCTAGTTTAGGTTAGGTTAGGTTACAGTGGCCGTCCCAAGAGAGAACACACATAGGCCGCACAAGAAAAGAATCAGAAAAGAAAGGACAAATATCTAATTGATAATTAATCAAAATAGGTTAAAAAAAACTTGAATATGTTGACGTTCTCTTGCTAAAAGATAATTTATAAATTTTTATCTTGATTCAATTAGTTTTGTTATACTGATGTGTTTGTGTATAGGTGAGAAATATTGTCGGCGGTATGTTTGTAGTTGAAAGTGCATAGTTTTCAAGGCTCCTTCATCAAATCGCCAATAGAAAATAGTACTTACATAAAGCATGATGCAAGTTTGTTGACTAATTAATAAAAGATGGGAATTGATCTCGGGGGGGGGGGGGGGGGGGCTTGCACAAGCTTCTCACTCCCTCGCTCTTATCATTTTTGTTTTTTTTTTTTAAACTTCTAATGGGGCAACACTGTCTTATTAGTCCGGTGGGACATTCCCACCGGCTTTCCATATCCTTCGCTACAAACCCTGTTAGATAATTGAAACGACCCTGGCTTTAAAACGAAACTTTGCCATTTTCGTTTATTTACGATTAGATATTTAAATCTGAAGTGGCCTACACTCAGCTTTACTATAAGTAAACATAGTATCAAACTTGATGATAACTAATTTTTCTTCATTACTTGTGCAATCTGTTATAGCGTGGTATTTACTTATGATAGGGAATTTCATGTTGTATTTCAATATGCATATGCATTATTGTTAATCAGTAATGTATCATATGAATATATGTGGCTATAATCATATATATCTGTAATAATAATGATATATAGTATATTATATATCAGTTATATAGTTATAACTATATAGTTATATAGTTATATATTATATATAGTTATATTATATCAGTTATAAGAAACTTGAAATCATTCATCAATATGACATGATGAATATTGCCATAATGATGAATATGATATCATTAACAATGATGAATGTTTGAGGAGGCCGGGTTAGGTCAGTGTTTAACGTGCTTGCAACTCGTAGGACCGGGGTTCAATACCTAATCTGGTCCTTGATTTATTCACGTGGGTGATGAATAGATCTGAATACGTCGTCTTTCGGAGAGGGCGTTAAACCCTTGGTCCCGAACCTGTACAACGTCAGGTACTTGTTCTAAAAAGGTACAAGGTACAAAGTTCTAAAAGATTCTTGTTCTAAATACACTTGAATTTCGCGAAATTAAGGACCCTTAATATAGGTTCGATCATCAAATATATATATATATATATATATATATATATATATATAAAAGATTCATAATATATCGACCGTTTGATATAATAGGTGTGTTCTTTAATCGATGTTCGGTCAATTTTCCAGGATAAAAAATCAAACTCTCGTTTCCAACGTTTCGGTTTTATTTAAAACCTTTTTCATAGCCTATGAAAAAGGTTTTAAATAAAACCAAAACGTTGGAAACGAGAGTTTGATTTTTTATCCTGGAAAATTGACCGAACTCCGATTAAAGAACACACCTATATATATATTAATTGTGTTAAACTGAATTGCCTTAATCAAACATGCCTTTCTTTTGAGCAGTTTTTCGTATTTCCTTGATAATTATAAATCATCTTGATTGAGTTGGTTAATTATTGCTCAAATAATTCACCAACTCAATCAAGATGATTTGAAATTATCAAGGAAATACGAAAAACTGCTCAAAAGAAAGGTATGTTTTATTAAGGCAATTCAGTTTAACACAATTTGTATAAAAGAAGGTCTGCTCCCTATTTATACTAATATTTATATATATATAATATGTATATATTATAATATAATAAAATATAATATATATATATATAAAATAATATATATATATATATATACTTAAAATAAACTATGACATGAACAGAACATAATAAAGACTAACTTTTCAATATTTCGACCGTTATGGCGGTCGAAATATTGAAAGGTGGGTCTTTGTTATGTTTCTGTCCATGTGTCACAGCTTATTTTAAGTGTAATCTGTCCTGCCGGAACATTTTCATTTATCATGGTGTATATTTATATATGACATTACTAAACAGTCCAAACCGAAGAGATAAATAACTGAAAAAAACAAAACATAAAGAACGAGAACACTTACTGGATCAATATTTCGAGGTTAAAACTATGGATAATATCTATAAGAAGTTGATAAATGAATCTTTAAAACTAAACAAAACAAGTAAAACAAAAAAAAAATAAAACAGGAGAGAATACGGTACATGAAAGCAAAATAAAAGAGAGTAGGTTATAGCAGGGTTGTAACAACATTCAGGTCGGACTCTCAGTTGTTGCCAACCCTACTAGATTCAAGTTCTCTAACAAATTTGTAACAAACGTGGTACTGCTTGGTATGACATTAAGTTCATGATTTTGGATGTTAAGGCTAGGATTAATATCTTTGTCATTGTTATATTGAAGTACTACAGTTCCTTCGACTAACATGCCTCTTGTGAGCTTGATACCATGGGCTTCCTCGGTATGTTTCTGGTATGTTGTAATTGGTATGTTCTTGGTATGTCAAGCGTCTTGAGAGCTTCGTTGCTGTCATCTTAATGTACCTAGAATTGAAGGTTGCACATTCCCCTGTTAAACATGAGTACTGGTATATTAGATGACTGCTTTGAAGCTCAGGAGTGTCGACTTTTGGTTTATATGAAATCACAAGGTCACTGGTCTTCTTATTTTTCTAAAATATTCTAAGCTATAATCTATATTTTTTACGTAAAACTAGTCGTAAAATAAAGAATCGTTTCAAAAAGTTTCATTTTTTTTAAGAAAAAAGACATCTTAATGAATGGATGTTAGTTAAGAAAGATGATTGTTTCTTAATTATGTGTGAAAGGAAAGTCAAATTAGAATACAAGGTATTTGTCTTGGCGATTTGTATTCAGTTGTTCTTACAAGTGTTTATTAGTTGGTGAGTCATTTGTTTTCAAAAGACACTGCATGGTTGAAGCTTTACTTGCTCAAGCAAGAAGAAGAAGGAGGCGAGAAACAAGGCGTGAAGACGTCCAAACTCCGCTCCGGTGACCCTGCTGACAAAACAGTCCTTCAAGAGTCTTAACAAATGGGAAAACACGTGCGACTAATACAAGTTACAAATACCTTACGATGTGACGACCAAAAAACACATTCGACTAATACAAGTTACAAATACCTTGCGATGTGAAGACGTCCAAACTCCGCTCCGGTGACCCCGTTGACAAAACAGTCCTTCAAGAGTCTTAACAAATGGGAAAACACGTGCGACTAATACAAGTTACAAATACCTTACGATGTGACGACCAAAAAAAAACACATTCGACTAATACAAGTTACAAATACCTTGCGATGTGAAGACATCCAAACTCCGCTCCGGTGACCCCGTTGACAAAACAGTCCTTCAAGAGTCTTAACAAATGGGAAAACACGTCCGACTAATACAAGTTACAAATACCTTACGATGTGACGACCAAAAAACACATTCGAATAATACAAGTTACAAATACCTTGCGATGTGAAGACGTCCAAACTCCGCTCCGGTGACCCCGCTGACAAAACAGTCATTCAAGAGTCTTAACAAATGGGAGTGCGACTAATACAAGTTACAAATACCTTACGATGTGACGAACAAAAAACACATTCGACTAATACAAGTTACAAATACCTTACGATGTGAAGACGTCCAAACTCCGCTCCGATGACAGAAACTCACTACTATATTTCGATGTCCTAGTCATCAGGAAGATAGAAACGAGTCTCTCTGCAGACAGACAATAATATATATATATATACTTTAACACAGAGAAAAGAACACAGAAAGACACTACAGAACTCACTTCGATATTTCGACATCCGTCGCCATCGGGAAGAAGTGCGAAGTACTCGCGTTGAGAAGCAAACTGCTACTTTCTTCTCTCTCTCTCTCTCTCTCTCTCTCTCTCTTATATATATATATATATATATTATATATATTATATTATAGTTCACAGAGGAAAGAGAAAAACAAATAAAAACACACACAAAAAAGACTCACAACGATATTGCGACATTCATCGTCATCGGGCAGAAGTAGTCCCTTTGACGAACTAGTAGTTCTAGTTCACTACTAGTGAACTAGTAGTCCTGTTGGACGGTTTCAAGTATATATATATATATATATATATACCATGATAAACGAAAAACGGTCCGGCAGGACAAATAACAATTAAAATAAGCAGTGACACATAAACAGAAACACAACAAAGACTCACTTTTCAAAATTTCGACCGTAATGGCGGTCGTCCTCAGGAGAAGAAGTGAATTGACGGAGCGACGACAGTCAACTGAAGAACTCACAGGGTGAGGGCTAAAGCAGTGCTGCCGCAAAGGAGACAAATAAAAAAGGAACTAGGAAGTCGAGAGCAAAAAAAAAAAAAAAAAAAATGTTTTTGAAAGGTAGAAAAAGGTTAAGAAAAGAAAAAATAAAGAAAAATATATAGAACAATTAAAAATAAAAAAAATATTAAAAAAAAAAAAAATAATAATAAAAAAAAAATAAAATAAAATAAAATAAAAAACTAACGATTTAAATTCAAGCCAGGTTTCGAGCGTGCCCCCAGGAGCCAAATGTGGGCTTCCTCAGAAGCTTTTAAGTAACTTGTCTGTTATCACTGGGGACTTGTTTAAGAACTTGGACTGTGAAACAATCATTGAAACTGAGATGGTGGGAATTAGCGTGAGTGGCGACAGGGAGACTGCTGCGTTTACCAACCGAAAGCCTGTGATTATTCATCCGAAGGTTCAGCATCGTAGATGCAAACCAACGTAAAAAGCATCACATTGGGTGCATTTCAAGAGGTAAACGCAGTCAGTGGAATACAGGAGGAAGGACTGTGAATAGGGTAAGAATTAAGATTAGTTAGAGACTCAAATGAAGACCCAGAATCAACAATGGGAACCCAGAATCCCCGCATGGTCCTACAACGTTGTGGACGTCGGAGGTGTCTTACCTGTCCCATTGTTGATTCTGGGTCTTCATTTGAGTCTCTAACTAATCTTAATTCTTACCCATTCACAGTCCTTCCTCCGTATCTCCACTGACTGCGTTTACCTCTTGAAATGCACCCAATGTGATGCTTTTTACGTTGGTTTAGCATCTACGATGCTGAACCTTCGGATGAATAATCACAGGCTTTCGGTTGGTAAAGCAGCAGTCTCCCTGTCGCCACTCACGCTAATTCCCACCATCTCAGTTTTCAATGATTGTTTCACAGTCCAAGTTCTTAAACAAGTCCCAGTGATAACAGACAAGTTACTTTAAAAGCTTCTGAGGAAGCCCCATTTGGCTCCTGGGGGCACGCTCGAAACCTGGCTTGAATTTAAATCGTTAGTTTTTTATTTATTTATTTTATTTTATTTTTTTTTTATTTATTATTTTTTTTTTTTAATATTTTTTATTTTTAATTGTTCTATATATTTTCTTTATTTTTTCTTTTCTTAACCTTTTTCTACCTTTCAAAAACATTTTTTTTTTTTTTTTTTATTTTTTGTCTCGACTTCCTAGTTCCTTTTTTATTTGTCTCCTTTGCGGCAGCACTGCTTTAGCCCTCACCTGTGAGTTCTTCAGTTGACTGTCGTCGCTCCGTCAATTCACTTCTTCTCCTGAGGACGACCGCCATTACGGTCGAAATATTGAAAAGTGAGTCTTTGTTGTGTTTCTGTTTATGTGTCACTGCGTATATATATATTATATATATATATATATATATATATATATATATATATATATATAGGGATTTGACTCTGACAGCAAGTAACTGCAAGTTTTTTTACTCTGCGTGTTACTCTTCTTGGATTTTCAGTTGGGTTTTTGACTGTGACGAAGACCGCTTGTTACGGTTGAAAGGTCTTAGACTTGTTTTCCTATTTCTTATTGTGGTTTGATCATTGATATGTATATGTATATATAGTCGTTTTTTTAGGGTCCAAGAGGTACTCATAAAAGTTCATCATGCTCCCTGCTTTGCTAGACAAAGAAACTTGTCTCATAATTGTGCTTAAAGTGTTTGAGTCGGTAACGGAGCACTGATTACAATGAAAGGCAAATATCGACGTGTTCATGTTTAAAAACAAGGATTTCAGTCAGGAGTCTTTTAAAACTAAACAGTCGAGAGGATTTAAAAGGGGGAAAAAAAAGACGTGTTAAAAGATCCAGATGTAAGGGAGTCGTGAGAGCTGATCGACCTTTGTGACGCTGTCTTGTGCAACACGAGGGGGACATCACGTCCTTCGGCTGGGCTGGCGAGTCCTTGGCAGAGGTAATTTGTGTGTCGCTGCTGATTTACTGTCATGTTCTTGGGTAGTTAGAAAGGAGAGGCTGTGAGGTGAGGTCTTAGGGGGCGCTGGTGTTCACATATTGAATATCGCCCTGTCCTCCTGACAGTAGATATATATAATTATACATATATATATATAACAAATTCAATAATATATCAACCGTTGGATAGAATAGGTGTATAATAAAATCGGGATTCGGTCAATTTTCCAGGATCAAAATCAAACTCTCAATGCCGACGTTTCGGTTTTATTTAAAACCTTTTTCATAGGCAGAAGTCAGAATTTTTGAATTAGAAAAATGATGAAATTTACATTATATAAAATGAAGTAACAATAGATAGTTAGTGAACTAACATCTTAACTGGTCAAAAACTTGGACCAGACTACTGATTACAATTACATGTAAACCGAACACGAAGGCATTGAGAGTTTGATTTTGATCCTGGAAAATTACCGAATCCGATTTTATTATACACCTATATATATATATATATTTATATATATATATATATATATATATATATATATATATATATATATTAGTATAAATAGGCAGCAGATCCTCTTTTAAACAAGTATCATTAAAATTAACCGCAGTCTCGGCATTCACGATCTTAGGACTGAGAGATTCGATCCTACGAACTAACCTCCTGCTAATAGAATTCAACTGGAAAAGGAGTTGGCCAAGTGACATGTTAAATTAAAATCGATGACTCATGCTTAGTCATTGCTAATTAATAGATTAAAAGGATAGTACAGGTTAAAATAAAGAGAAGGTCAAAGGTCAATAATGAACAAGAAACAAGCGGTTAGAATAAAAGAGTTGAAAGTCCAAGAAATTCAAGAAAGGTCAAGTGACAAGTTAAAATAAAATCGATGACTCATGATTTTAATATATATATTAGTGTACTTAGGCAGCAGTCTCTCAGATAAACAGGTTTCGTTGAACACGATATAGTATTCCCTCGGGAATATATGATATATATATATATATATATATTCACTGTTTTGTTATTGAGGGCTAGGTCAAATAAAAGAAAATAAACTCCTTTCTAGGCCGACATTTCGATGTATTTGTACATCATCTTCAGGGCTAAAATTAGAGTAAGACTATAATACATTTATCAAAACAATCTACAAACTCACATAGAGAAATAACACACACTTTTGTTAAAACCAACAGATACATACAAAAGGTTATTTTATAATTAGAGTTGTTGAGTACACATCTATTTAAAAGTATCAGACAAAAGGAAATTAGTTTTACCTTGGAAAAAAAATATATTATATATATTATATATATATAGTTCAATATAGACAAAGAAACATAGAAAAATCAAAAGAACACACTTACAGTCTCTAATTTTCGATTTGAACCGTCTTCAGGAGAGATAAGAGAGGGAAACCAAGTGCACTGGTTCAGAGACGGTTGAACGGTTGTCTCCAACCGTCTCTGAACCAGTGCGGTTGGTTTCCCTCTCTTATCTCTCCTGAAAACGGTTCAAACCGAAAACTAGAGACTGTAAGTGTGTTCTTTTGATTTCTCTGTTTCTTTGTCTATATTGAACTATATATATAATCCTTTATATATATATATATATATATATATATATATACTGTCTTTTCTTTTTTTAATTTTTATTTGGCTTTTATTTCTTTATCTTCCCTTTCTACCTTTCCTCCGAAAGTTGGCTACACTGTTTGAGTGGTTCAGTTCGAACGCCAAATCATTCGTTATCAGCCTTTGGAGCGATTCACTTCTTTTCCTGAAGACGAGGACATCGAAATGTAGTAGTGAGTTCAGTGGTTTCCTTTCTATGTGTTCTTTTTTAAATTCTAGTTTATATATATATATTATATATATATATATATATAAAGATTTCACATAAACACGTGAAACAACAATCAATGATTAAGTCTTGTTTTCCCATTCTTATTGTGGTTTAATCATTCATCTATATATATATATATATATTATATATATATTATATATTATATATATATAATCCTTTTTTTGTGAAGAGAACGAAAAAGTCCGTTTTAATCTATTAGTTATGAGTGAAATGAAGGATCTGTGAGTAGAGGAAGCCTTCTTTGGCACACACACATGGCTCTTTCTCGTAGCTTGTCTTGTTTCTTTTCACCAGTATAGTTTGTTTTGATCCCACTAATTCCATGTTTCCGGTCCTGTTGAAGCACGATCACCCATTGAATACAAGTGTGCTCAGATGTTTGCTTCTATTTTCCTTGAAAACCATAACATAATCTCAACTTGTTTTTTTTCCCCCTTCTTTTCAAATAAACAATCAATTGAGACTGTTGTCGTTTTCTTTGTCACGTACGACTGACATGTAACACTTTTGCCGTTGAATCAATTGATGTTGCGCGATTCCAGTTTACGAGAGTGGGAAAAGAGTAAGCTTTTGTCGCTTGTTTACCTAACCACTGACCATAACAACACCATAGACGAAAGTGAAAACGCAAATTGATTCTTTTCGGGCATGCATCTTCGCACACTGACCTCGTTGCTAGTTCATCGGCCGAGCTCCACTCTACCGTCAAGTCTTATTACCATTTATTAAACTCTTAATATAAACATTTTTTTTTTAATCCACTTTCATTTTCAGTTTCCAAAAGTCACTAACCTAGCATAATTATCATATAAATATATTTCAAAGTTAATCTGGCTATAATCCATTAAGATCTTTAGATCATTCATTTTTGTTTCGATTTTTTTGCGCCACATATCTTTTACAGGCTTATTTATTATTGATATATCTTCTCAAACACTGACTGTACAACAATGCTCCGTAACCGGTGTGCCGTGGCACACTGGTGTGCCATAAGACAGATACAGGTATTCTGGGACACAGTGGTGTGCCAAGAGCCAGATACAGATGTGCCAGGAGCCTCTGTACTTAAATTCCTCTGTACTTAAATCCCTGTTCTTTACCCAGCACACAGTATAAAACTGAGACCCTTACGTATCATAGCCTTTTTTCTATATAACTCCAGATTTTAATTACTTTAAATGCTCCTATACTGGTACTCATTCTTTTTGAGCCCTATACAGAGGTGCCATGAGCCAGATACAGGTTTTCTGTGGCACACTAGTGTGCCATGAGCCAGATACAGGTGTGTATCTTTCTTGATAATATATAATATATATATATATATATATCAAGATTACGTGTATATTGTATTATACTGTTGAGTTTGGTTTTTGACTCTGACGAAGACCGCTTGTTGTGGTTGAAAGATTTTAGTCTTTGTTCCCCATTTCACATTGTGGTTTGATCTTATATATATATATGATCAACCACAATGTGAAATGGGAACAATTTGATCTTATATACATATGATCAAACTACAATGTGAAATGGGGAACAATTTGATCTTATATACATGTGATCAAACTACAATGTGAAATGGGTAACAAAGACTAAAATCTTTCAACCACAACAAGTGGTCTTCGTCAGAGTCAAAAACACAATTTTTTTTAGTGTAATCCTAAAAAAACACTAATCGCTCAAATTCCTTTTGAACAGTGCACACTGGTGTGCCATGAACCAGATACAGGTGTGCAATGAGCGAGATACAGGTGCGCAATCAGCCAGATACAGGTGTGCCTCGGCCGCGGTCAAATACCATACATTGTATTTGATATTCTACAATTTTTCATCACGTATTTAATACACAATGATAATTTTTCACCGAAGTTCCTCTAGTTCTTTTATGGATTTCCGTTAAAAAAGAATATCCTCACTTTTCCTACAAAGCAATCTTAACATTACTTCCATTTTTGACGACATATTTATGTGAACAAAGTTTTTCAACTCTTGTATTAATTAAAAATGATAAGTGGTCATGCTTAAAAGATCTTGACCAAGAACTTTGGGTTGCGTTTGTCAAATATTGAGCCGAATATAAAACTTTTGTGTTCATTGAAACAAGCGCAGGTATGGAATTAATAATTATTATGATTGCGTATAAATAAATGCGTTATAGTTTTATATGTCTATACTTTCCAAATAAAAAACAAACACATCTTGTAAAATTTTTGTATCAATTAATACCTATATACTTTAGATTTTGGTGTGCCGCGGAATTCTAGAAAGAATTTTGATGCGTCATAGGTTAGAAAAGGTGTGGAGCTCTACTGTACAAAATACTAGTTTAGTATTTAAGTATAATGATACAAATTAGTATCATCGTATTGGGGAATATAAAAAATTACGTCTCCGCATGAGGAAAATTTAATTTGAAAACTAACAACTCGTTTCAGGTTTATATATAAAAAACAATATACATATCTGTGAGCTTTAAGAAGATCACAGTGAATTATTTGAAAATAAATGCAATATGTGTATGTTGAATTGCACTGTTAAGGTTTTTAACTAGGGATTTAGTATGAAAATTGAATTAATCCTGAATCTAAATAAAACATGACAGCATACTGTATGCTATAAAACATGGCAGCATACTGTATGCAATAAAACATGACAATATATATTTGTCATGACATTTATATGACATGTAAATCATGACAGCATAAACATGTACGTATTTATAAGTAACAAAGATTTGTAATTAATTAATTAATTTAAGTAATTGAAACCCTTTGTTACTTATGAATTGACTCATGTTTCAGTATGTTGTCATGTTTTATTAAGGTTCAGGATTAATTAAATTATTTTTCATACTAATTCCCTTGTTGGAATATCACAGTAGTGCAATTCAACATTCATATATTGTATTCAATTTCAAATAATTCACTCTGATGTTATTAAAGCTCACAGATATGTATATTTTTTTACGATGTAAATCTGAAGAAGAACACTAAGTGTTCGAAATGCGTTCTTAGTATTTTATATGACTAATCATGTCGTAGGCATCAAACAGTTATAATTATTGAAGAAAATGTTTCGACTTTTTTCACAAATTTTATTATTTTGAGAATAACACAGTTTTTGACATGTTCGTGATGTCTGTATTCGTGTCGGTTTATACCATATCTAAAATATTATTGGCATGTTATAGATCATACAGTACATGTGATCTATGTCTTATTAGGAAGCAAGAAGAGTCAAGTGCTTTGTTTCAACATGTTAATTTAAACAATCATTCCAATGAATTGATCTGATGTTGAAAAAAAAACTTACTAAAAAGTTCCCTAATTAAATATCATTTAAAAAAAAAATAATCAATACAAGTCATGGGTTACAATGACTAGATGAATTTTTTAATTCAAGGCACAGTTGAGCAAATTAGACCAGTGATGACCTTCAAATGTTACGAGTAACTTTGAACATGAACTTTGGACCCAATTGTTGATTCTAATTATATAGCTTAATGATTTGTTTACATTCTTTCTTTGCGTACTCTTGTTTCGTATTTTAAAATATATAATAAAGAAATATAAATTGTTATATTTAGAAATTATATATATATTTTTCTATTAATTTGTTATTATTATTTACTTGTTTTTTTTACTAGTTTTTTACTATGAAGGACGTAGTGTGAGTATAATAATATATGTATTTATACACTTTTTCGATGGAAATACGATCAGAAATGGACAAATACAGTTCAATGTACATAAAGAAACATACCAAAACGGACAAATATAGTTCAATATAGCCAAAGAAACATAGAGAAATCAAAAGAACACACTTACAGTCTCTAATTTTCGGTTGAACCGTCTTCAGGAGAGATAAAAAAGGGAAACCAAGCGCACTCTGTACCGTCTCTGTACCAGTGCGCTTAAGAAGACGGTTCAACAGAAAATTACAGACTGTAAGTTTGCGTTTTTAATTTATCTATGTTTCTTTATGTACATTGAACTATATATATATATATATATATATATATATATATATATATATATATATATATATATATATATATATACAGAGCTGTCTCAAAAAATGTACACACTCTTAGAATGACGACAAAACATTTATTTATGAACATAGAGTGAAATGAAATAGCATGGAATACATGAGACAAATGTAATTGAAGAATCATGTTCGCAAATGTTCAAACTGACGATTCTTCAATTACACTTGTCTCATGTATTTGAAGCTATTTCATTTCCTCTATGTTCATATATAAAGGTTTTCTCGTCATTCTAAGAGGGAAGTACATTCTTTTGAGACACCCTGTTATTATATTATATTATATATATATATATATATATATAAATATATATATAGTTCAATATAAACAAAGAAACATAGAGAAATCAGAAGAACACACTTACAGTCTCTAATTTTCGGTTTGAACCGTCTTCAGGAGAGATAAGAGAGGGAAACCAAGCGCACTGGATCAGAGACGGTTGGAGGGTCTCCAACCTTCTCTGTACCAGTGCGCTTGGTTTCCCTCTCTTATCTCTCCTGAAGACGGTTCAAACCGAAAATTAGAGACTGTAAGTGTGTTCTTCTGATTTCTCTATGTTTCTTTGTTTATATTGAACTATATATATTATATATATATATATATGACTCTTCTTTAAGAATGTTTCTGTACTTCTATGGTAACTACTTCTATATGGAATACGTATTGTATATGCATTAATTGTTTTCTCTCTAAACACAATATAGTGACTTAAATAAAGTCCTTATTTGTGTGAAATAACAGAGGAATGCGTTTTTGTTTGTCAGCTATCCGCTTTCCACAAGAGGCAATATTGAATGCCAGTGCTTATCACTCGTCTGTAAGCCGCCTCCTCATCCGTCTCGTCATCCTTGGCCAGAGCCTATCTGTGTTTAGAAGTCAACTTCTGCAACGTTTTACAAGTTTTAAAAGTCCCACCGCAAACAACAGGGTAAGGCGTATATATTTGCTCCATTACTCAACAAAAAATTAGTTTTAAACTCATCAATTGTTTTTTAATTTGCTTTTTATCTTTTTTCTGTCACTTTTTATGTAATTTAAAGTTATATATATATATATATATTACATTAGATAAACTCTCAAAAAAGGTAACCAAGCATTAAATTGGCATAAAATTTTTAGAAACTTGTTTGCAAGAAGGATTGCTACCAACCTTCACTAATTTATATACTTATATATATATATATATATATATATATATATATATATATACATGCTTTGTTGACACACGACCGAGTAGTTTCTGTCTATAAGCTTCTTTACGACAGCAAGAACCTCGACTTGCCTAAATAAAGCTTTTTCTTTCTGAGAACAAGGCTTGAGATAGTCTGTAAATTGGTGTATTTAGACAAGTCGAAGTTCTTGAGAAGAAGCTTATAGACAGAAACTACACGGTCGTGTTCTACAAAGCACATGCATATCTAAAGGGCTGCAAATGATGATTTATGTTTTATGATGATGGTTTAAAAATGAAATTATCATATATTTATTTTTTTATTTGTTTTCTTTTATGTATTTATTAAATATTAATAATTTTATATTAAATATATTGTTGGTCATATTCATATATGTATTTGTATATATATATATATATATATTTGAGCTGGTGGCCTCGATCTGCGGGTAATTTTTCGATCTTCTGGTCTTCAGGAGAAAATAGAAAATAGAATAGCTTTCTATTTTCACCTGAAGACGGATCATCCAAAAATTTGAGTTTGTAAGTGTGTCTCCTTCTCTGTGTGTTGCTTTTATACATTTTTGTGCTCATTTGCGTCCAGTTTGGATCGTTTTTTCGAATTTTGAGTGAAATATATATATGTATATATATATAAATGACTATACAAGTCTTAATGTATGATTTAGATGTCTCTAGGTTACTATATATTCTATGTTGATCCATTGTAATACAATGGTATGTCTACCAGGCTGGTTTTGTCTTCAACTCCTACTAGTCTATTCGTAATGCTTCCAGTTGATGAGCTTGCAATGTTTATATGAGGTTAGATTCATGATTTCTTCAGATATCCCTACAAGGAATGGCTCTTGATGTTATGTATAAAACGCTTACCGCTCCTGGCCAGACAGGTTGTTATAATGAGATTCATCATTGGGTAGAACTACCCATTAGCCACACAGCCTCGACATCGTTTTGTTGACAAAAACAAGCGATTTTTCTTTCCTTTCCTTTTCTTATTTCATCTTGAGAAGACAAAGCTAGTCGTTGAAATGTGATTTACCTTCTCTATTCAATCTCAACTCAAGGACAATCTACCATTGACCTCTTAAGAGTCTTCTGTCTTCTTTCTACTCTATCTATACTCGAGATATTTATGTATTCACTCAAAAAATGGAAAAACGATCCAAAGTGGACACAATACGAGTTCAAAATCGAATAAGAATAACACTCAGAGTAAAAAAAAATCCAGATTGCAGAGTTTTGTAAGTGTGGTTCTTTACTCTGTGTGTTACTCTTCTTTGATTTTGAAGTCGTATATATATATATATATATAAAAGATTTCACATAAACACGTGAAATAACAATCAATGATCAAACCACAATATGAAATGGGAAAACAAGACTAAGATCGTCAAAAACCCAACTGAAACGAGTTTCGTTTCAACTGAAACCCAACAAACTTCGTTTCAGTAGGGTTTTTGACTCTGACGAAGACCCCTTGCTATGGTTGAAAGATCTTAGTATTGTTTTTTCATTTCATATTGTGGTTTGATCATATATATTATATATATATATACAATGATCAAACCACAATAAGAAATGGGTTTGAACTCAGTTGGGTTTTTGACTCTGACGAAGACCGCTTGTTACGGTTGAAAGATCTTAGTCTTGTTTTCCCATTTCTTATTGTGGTTTGATCATTGATTGTTGTTTCACGTGTTTATGTGAAATCTTTTTATATATATATACATATATATATATATATATATATGATGTAATTTTTTTTGAAGGTTGAGGTCCCATGATTTTAAACTCGTCCTTTTGCCGACGTTTCGACATATATTTATGTCATCTTCAGGGCTACAACATGATTGTTTTACAATTAGCACTACTATTACTACTATTTGGTTATAGTAGTGCTAATTGTTAAACAATCATGTTGTAGCCCTGAAGATGACATAAATATATGTCGAAACGTCGGCAAATGGACTAGCTTAAAATCGTTGGAGCTCAACCATAAAAAAAAATTACATCATATATAGGTAAATATTGGGTTAAGAAAACAAATCATGATGAATATATATATATACACTTTTTTGATGAAAATACGATCCGAAATTGACATATACAGTTCAATGTACATAGATATGGTCTCTGTACCAGTGCCCTTGGTTTCCCTCTTCTGAAGACGGTTCAACCGAAAATTAGAGACTGTAAGTTTGTGTTTTTAATTTATCTATGTTTCTTTATGTACATTGAAACTATATTATATATATATATAATATTTATATATATATATATATATATATATACAGAGGACGATTGCATAAGACTTGGGGTTGTTGGTTACCACTGTTAGCCATGATTTGACATACCAATACAAAGGTTGATACATTGATAACAGGGCCACAACTGCTAGTTATAATGGTGCTGATTGGTTGATAACTATAATTAGCGACTATCATGACTAGCCAGTTATTGCCTGAAGAAGATATACTTGTCTAATGACAAGCGAGATATGAAAACCCTAGCTGGTTTTCTATGCAAGAAGCCATAGTGTAGAGAGAGCGATGGAAGCGTGTACAGACAGACAGTGTGGATACAGCCCCCCATTAGTCTCGCAACATCAAGTGGAAACCTCTGCCCAGAGAAATGCATCACTTTCACACCTCTTAATGAGCTGATGATGGTCGCTAATTGTGGGCTTTTGGTATGTAGGTTACTCTCTTACTCAACACGTGTCAACCGATCAATTATTCAACGAATTTTTCAAAGTTAAATCACATAAGAAAGTGATATGCCAATTCAAGAGATGATGGCAAATATTTGAAGTGATGAATGTCTGGAAACGTCTTAGTTCGTACATTGGATTCAGAAGCTGTCCATCTTGAAGCAATGTGTCCATGAATAATGCACTTCAAGACGAAACCATGAGTACGTCTTATTTTTGACTGTCAGATACATAAGAAAGTCATAAGGCAATTTAAGAAATGTTGGTTCTTTAACACCATGGTAAGACAAATATTTGAAGTCATGAATGACTGAAAACGTCTTAGCTCGTACATTGGACATGGTTCTCGACTAGATTCAGAAACTGTCCATTTTGAAGCAATGTGTCCATGAATAATGCACTTCAAGACGAAACCATGAGTACGTCTTATTTTTGACTGTCAGATACAAAAGAAAATCATAAGCCAATTCAAGAAATGTTGGTTCTTTAACACCATGGTAAGGCAAATATTTGAAGTCATGAATGACTGAAAACGTCTTAGCTCGTACAGTGGACACGGTTCTTGACGACAGCATTCTCTCCAAGACGAAACCATGAGTACGTCTTATTTTTGACTGTCAGAGACATAAATAAGTCATAAGCCAATTGAAGAAATGTTGGTTCTTTAACACCATGGTAAGGCAAATATTTGAAGTCATGAATGACTGAAATCGCCTTAGCTCGGACAATGGACATGGTTCTCGACTGGATTCAGAACTTGAAGCAATGTGTCAATGAATAATGCTCTCCAAGACGAAACCATGAGTACGTCTTATTTTTGACTGTCAGATGCATAAGAAAGTCATAAGCCAATTGAAGAAATGTTGGTTCTTTAACACCATGGTAAGGCAAATATTTCAAGCCTTGAATGACTGAAAACGCCTTATGTTCGTGTATTTGACATGGTGTTCGACTGGATTCAAAAGCTTTGATTCGGAGTTCATTGAATTCCTTTTTCATCACTAAGATATGGGATACCACTCTATTTAGGTAAAGTAAAGAAAACTTGAAATGAGTTAGTTCTAAGCAAAGTACATGCAAAATCATTCTATTGTTTATATAGATATACTTGTGCTACTGTTGGCTGCGAGCAAGCAAACCACTGGGCTACTCTGGTTCTATACCGTACTTTATTACTAGTGTTTATATTACGCAAATATTAAACTACAAAAAAAATGGTTTCATTTATTTATAAACATTTGCACTACTGTTTCCCTCGTACTACTGGCTACCCTCGTTCCGTGCCTTTACTTTATTACCATTTTTTATATTATTCAAATTTTTAATTAAAAATAACTTTTGTTATTACATTTACTTATAATATATTTGCACTACTGTCATGGCTCGGCGAGCACGCAAGCCACTGGGCTACTCTGGTTCCATACCTTACTTTATTACCACTGTTTATATTAAGCAAATATTGAATTAAAAAAATATTTGTTTTATTTATTTATAATACACTAGTATCATCGGCGAGCACGCAAGCCACTGGGCTACTCTGGTTCCATACCTTACTTTATTACCACTGTTTATATTACGCAAATATTAAATTAGAATTTTTTTTTGTTTTGTTACATTTATATATAATACATTTTCACTACTGTCATCGGCGAGCACGCAAGCCACTGGGCTACTCTGGCTCCATACGTTACTTTATCAGCAATGTTTATATTACGGAAATATTAAAAAAGAAAATTTTTCAGTTATCTATAATACATTCACACTACATTTATCGGCGAGCATGGAAGCCACTGGCTACCCAGGTTCCAATTTTTGGAATTAAATCACATTTTTTTTTTATTTTACATTATTCAGGTATAAATAATATATATATTATATTATAATTTCGGGTCTCTATCTCCACGGAAAATGGGTGAACAAACAAAGAAACAAACAAACTCACAAACTTTATATTTAGAGAATTTGCTAGTAGTAATTATTAATTGAAGTTGTTGTGAATATAATTAGTTTTTTTTAAAAAAAAATATATATGGAATGAGAATTAATAATTTGCTGTAACTAATAGCTAATTATTGTAAATTAGTTTAATTATTAAAATAGTGCTTTAATTGCCTGGTATTATCATGGTTTAAAACTATGATATTCTATTTTATTTTAAAGTTATTTGGATATTGTTTTGACTAAATCGGAAGTTATAGTTTGATAGTCATTTGTTTTAATGCGGCAACGGAAGGAAGTATTTGTTTTTCATTTGTTTTAATGCAGATATTTTAAAATACTGCGTCATTCACTAGTCTCCCAAGCGTCCACGCTTCCACGCTGCGTTTCTCAAGTAACTACTGTGTTATTCCTTAAATTCATTTCAAATTAATCTTTTCTTTTTATAGTTTTCAAAAGAAATTTTTTCATGATATTGTAAACTACGTCTTAGCATTTAAATTTATTATATAAAATGACTGTTGAGTGTGTTTCCATACTGAGTAATATGCTACTATTAAAACACTTAAGTAAGTAGTAACATTATCATTTGAATTTTACATATTACATTTCAAATCAATTTCCAGCAATAAAATAGATTTATTTCTGTATTTATTATTATGTCATTGTAAGTTTGTTTACGTTTCAACTGTTCTTTTTTTTTAATCTTTGAACACTAATAACAAAACCTTAGAATTCTGATTATTTAATTTAGTTTGTGGCATTGACACAATTATTCAATGTCTATGTTTTGGTTTATTTAAAACATTTTCATAGACTTATAATGCTAATGTTATATAAGAAATTACATACATAAACAAACAAACTCATAGAACTTTATTTGAAACTAGTCCTTTTGCCGACGTTTTGACATATATTTAAGTCATCCTCAGGGCTACAACATGTTTGTTTTTCAATTAGCACCAATATTACTACTATTTTGGTTATTTATTACATTTTAATATGTACAGTAACAGAGAGGAATTTATTGATAAATCAGTTATTTCGACTATGGATTATTTTTTACATTGATATAAGGATATTATTATTATTATTATTATTTTATTGCTTTTACAATTATTTCATAAGTATAGAGATAAATATTTGATTACCTAGTAAATACGTTTCTGTTGCAGCCCTCAACCCACAAAAAAATTATATAATATAAATATTGGGTCAAGAAAACAAATCATGATCATATATATATATATATAATATATGATGTAATTTTTTTGAGGGTTGAGGTATAATGTTTGAAACTAGTCCTTTGACCGACGTTTCGACATATATTTATGTTATCTTCAGAGCTACAACATATTTGTTTTACAATTAGCACTACTGTTACTACAATTTTGGTTATTTATTACATTTTACATGAACATTAACTGAGAGGAATTTATTGATAAATCAGTTACTTCGACTATGGATTATTTTTTACATTAACATAAAAATAATAATAATAATTGTTATTATTATTTTATTGCTTCTATAATTATTTCATAAGCATAGAGATCAATATTTGATTACCTTGGAAATCTGTTTATGTTGCAGCATACCTTCCCTTTACTAAATTACATGATTAACACATGCAGGCCATTGTCTATTTTTGTTTTGAGGTTTCTTTATGCTATATTCTCTTTTGCATGTTGAGTACCCAGTGTTTTATTATTATTATTATTATTATTATTATTATTATTATTATTATTATTATTATTATTATTATTATTATAATTACTATTTTTAAATTTTACTGTGTCTGCCTAATTTTCATATGTTGTTTTTTGTTCCTAATGTTCCTATGGTTTTTTTTGTATTGTGACAAAATGTTTGTGTAAATTTGGCTAAATTTTTCTATGTCAGTTCTAGAGTTGAAAGTGTTTTCAGTTTATCCAATGTGTATTATTTCTTTTACTAGTCTTTTTTGGGTGTGTTTTTCTTTGTCTATTATAAGTGGGTTTTGAAAGTCAAAGTTATGTTTTTGTGTGTTGGCATGTTTAGCTAGGGCGCATGTTATTTTTTGTCCTGTAATATCTGATTTATGCTGTGAAATCCTGTTTGCTAAGTATTGGCTGGTTTGCCCTATATATTTTGTATCACAGCCATTGCAGTTAATTTGATAGACTATATTGCTGTTCTGTAATGTAGAGGTTGTAGATTTAAGTTTAGAGAAAACTAAACTGTTTAGTGTTTTGTTGTTTTTGTGTGAAATTTTGCACTGTATATTGTCCTTTAAAGGTTTTTTAATCTTTCTGAGAGGCCTTTTACATACGTAAGACTAAAATATTTTATATTGTTTGTGCCTGCGTTTGTGTTTCTGTTCTGAGAGTCTGACTGTGTTGTCTGTATGTCCATTGTGTTGATGTCAGTGCGACTGTTTGAATTTGTTGTTATATTGTTATTTCGTTGTCTGTGGTTCCATTATCATTATGATGTGTGTGTGTGTGGTGTGTGTGTGTGTGTGTTGTATGTGTGTGTGTGTGTGTGTGTGTGTGTGTGTGTGTGGTGTGTGTGTGTGTGTGTGTGTGTGTGTTACAACTGTGTGTAATAATTTTATTTATTAGACCTTTAGGAAAATTATTATTAAGCAATATGGATTTTACTAGAGTTATGTTTTTACTATGGAATTTGGGGTCACTGAGGTTGGGGGTTCTATGTTTTAACGCGATAGCTGTGTTTATTTTTTGATTTATTGGGTGGTGTGCTTTGTAATTCAGATACCTGTCCCTTTTATGGGGTTTTCTCCACCAATCTATGCTATTGGTACCATCTGCATTTTGTATTGTTAACATATCTAAGAAAGGGATTTTTCCATTGCTTTCCATTTCTATTGTGAATTTTATTTTATTATGAACACTATTCTATTATTATATCTTGGCTCCCTTGTGGTATAGCCAGATAAATGTCATCGACAAATTTGTAAATAAAGGGTAATTGGAACGGTAGTAATTGTATGGCCTGGTCTAGAGTTTTATTCATCACCAGATCTGCCAGTATGGTAGCAATGGGACTGCCCATTGCTACTCCGTCAATCATCTCATAAGTTTTTTCTTTATATTGGAAATAATATCCCCTCTTAGTTCAAAGTTCTAATACCTGCAGGAAATCTATTTTTGTTAGTTTTGTGTGATTGTTTAGGGTCCTCTAGTTTTCTTTTACTATGTGGTTTACAACTTCTAATGGAATGTTAGTAAATAATGAGGTTATACCAAGTGAAGCAAGTATATAGACTGGTAGAATCTTATGCTGTTTGATGGTTTGGTAAAAATGGAAAGAATTTTTGATGTTATATTTGTTTGATGTTAAATTCAAATTACAATTAATATGTTATCAGTAAATTTTAATGGAATATAATATGGTATATTATACTATATTTTTTTTTTTTTTTTTGGGTAAGGAGGTGAAATGCATTTACCCACATCGTGCTGGGCTCCCAGTATGAACCAGACTACCAACTAAAACACGCCCTCATTCTATACTATATAGAATATAGTATATTATCATCATTATATCATTAGGATTCGCATATCTTTTCCAGGATCAAATTAAACATTGGAGGCCGACGTTTTGGTGTATTTAAAACATTTCTCATAGACCTATAATTCTAATGTTATATAAGAAATTATATACGTAAATTTTTTTGTATTTGACATTTTTGCACTGGATGTGTTGGCCTTTAGAAATGTTAGTGACCAGGTTTAGCCTAGTGGTAACGTGCTCGCCTCTGAACTGGTAGTTCAGGGGTTTAATACCGACGCTGGTCTTAGCGATTTATTTACGTAGAGGTAAATAAATCCCTTTGAGAGGAGGTTAAGCCGTCGGCCCCGAGCATGCACGATGTACAGCTGCTCCTCCTTAAAGATCCTTATCATAAATATCATTAATATTTAAATAATATTTATTATAAAATTTATAATCATATTATAATTATAAATATGGTTATAAAAATGACTGTATAAAATTATTTCTTAGTTAAATATCCATACACCGTTTCAACATACATAATATATAAATATATATTTATTAAAAAAAATAAGAGGCTTATAAAAGAAATTATTTACATTCGAAAAACCAAGAATGCGTGCAATAAAAAAACAGATACAGAAAACCTAAGTAAAATATATAGTATATGTTTAGTGATTAGTAAATATGGTTGTAGTTTCCTGGACCTTTTTTCTTGTTTGATATAGTTTTAATGAGTTTTTAGGGTTGTTTTGAGTTATCAAGTCTGATTAGAAGGTTCAAAAAACTGTCACTAGGGCAGCACACTAGCTGACTTGAACACAAACCATTATGTAGTTGGTTCCTCATAATAGAAAACTACCAAGGTAATTATGTATACTAATTAAAAACTGTAATATCATTATGTTTCATGTTATTGTAATTAAATTCTGTGTTGATGTAGCCCTGAAGACGTCTACAATTATAGACGAAACGTCGGCTTAAAGGTGTTATATTATTGAAGCTAGAGCAATCCTCGATAAAAAAGAAAAATAGTATTAAAAAAAAAGTTATCGAGAGAGAGAAGTCTGTCCGTCCAGACCCGAACGTAATAACTGATATTTTGGGCCCGACCTGGTTCGAATTTCGGGTCAATATATATATATCAATGATCAAACCACAATAAGAAAATGGGAAAACAAGACTAACATCTTTCAACCGTAACAAGTGGTCTTCGTCAGAGTCCAAAACCCAACTTTTATATACGTATTTATATGTATATATGTATTCATCGATAAAAAGATTTCACATAAACACGTGAAATAACAATCAATGATCAAACCACAATAAGAAAAAGGGGAAAACAAGACTAAGATCTTTTAACCAAAACAAGCGGTCTTCGTCAGAGTCAAAAACCCAACTGAAACACTAGATGCAGAGAACATCTGGTGAGGGGTTGAGAATAGTGGGAGGGAAGAGTGGTATTTTTGAAATACCAAGGAAAAATACCACTCTTCTATCCCACTATTCTCAACCCCTAACCAGATGTTTTCTGCATCTAGTGTTTCAGTTGGGTTTTTGACTCTGACGAAGACCGCTTGTTACGGTTGAAAAGATCTTAGTCTTGTTTTCCCCTTTTTCTTATTGTGGTTTTATCATATATATATATATATATATATATATATATATATATATATATATATATATACAGGTTTGATTAAATAATACGCCATATTTACGGTTGATTAGTTTCCTTGTGTATTTCTCAAGGGATCTGAATAATCTTCTTGTACAAACATCTAAATTGAATAGAACATTTCCAATGGTTTCATTGTATTTACATCTTGCATTTACACTAATTTTACTATTGTCACAACAGTCACAACTAGTACTATTACTATTACTACTAGTACTATTATCACTACTACTATTTTCACTACTATCGACATGTTTCGACTGCTCGTCAGTCATCTTCTGGATAAGGAGGTTCTTTGCTGAGTTGTTGGTATTTACTGCAGTTTTTGATCAGCTACGAGTGGTCTAATGGTGGGTTTCGGTAATCAGTTTCTGATTGGCTGGTTGTAGGGATGGAGAGGGCATGGTTATTCAGGTACTGTTATCTGGTGGCCAGCAGATGAAGTTATTGGGGCCAAGAGCTTGAGCACCCTGCTACTACTATTAAGTTGAGTGTTGAGAGTCGGTTTCCTTTCCTGTATTAAAATGGCTTCCAGAATTAGCAATTTTTGTGGATCCTTTTCCTTTAGTATGATTGTTGTATTATTCACAAGGTCTTCCCTTCGAATATTGGTTTTATGAATAGATTCAGCATGGTTTCGAGGAGCACCTCCGGCTAAGTGCATAGTAAGTCTCCGTGATAGGGAAGTAGTAGTCATGCCAATGTACGAATTGTTACGGGTTTCACAGTCCCCGGTTCGACAAGTGTATTCGTACACTAGGCCTGCTTCCTTCAACGGAGAGTCCTTGGGCTGGTTGTTGTTCCTCATGATTAAGTTTTCTTATTGTTGGCCCTGGTAGTATATGTTGAGTTCTATACGATCTTGGGGGTTGGTACATTTTACATTATTCTGGATGATGTTTTTTAAAATCCTCTCGTCTGTTTTTATAGTGGTCACTGAATTGATTTTTGTAATATATTTTGTGCGTGGTGCCTGTAGGTTCAGTTTCTTCGTTTTTTCAGTTTGAGTTTCGAGCTCTTGGCCCCAATAACTTCATCTGCTGGCCACCAGATAACAGTAAACCATAGAAATGGAACCATGCCACTCTTCAATCCGCTAACAAGGGTCTTCAGTCAGAGTCAAAACCCAACTGATATACGAAACCCACTGTATTAGATCATCGATAAGATGATTCAAAAACCAGTGAAATACCAATCAATCATCAAAACCCCTTATCCAGAAATGGGACTGACAGTCTTTCAAACATGGTCTGATCAGAGTAAAAACCGCAGTACGTGAAAAGACTAGTATCATAGTAATATCTAGTTGTGATGGTTTGACAATAGTAGAAATTAGTTTAAATCAAGAGTAAATAAATAAACCATTGAAATTTCCCTATTCAATTTAAGATGTTTGTACTAGCAAGATTTTCAGTTCCCTTGATGAACTGACGAAGGAAACTATAACGTAAATGATGGCTTAGTCTTGTTTATCAACCTGTTTTATTATTGAGGATTTCCTATATATATATATATATATATATATATTATTATATTCACCGCTCTATATATATATATAGTAACTGCCCTGCCTTCTGCGAGACAGGGCATTCTCTTCGGTCTTCACACATCCTGATGACGACGAAGGTCGAAATATCGATGTGAGTTATGTCTGTGTCTTTCTGTGTGTTTCTTTCGTTTTGAATTTATTATATATATATATATATATATATATTAGTAAACCGTAACACTTATTTATTAAATAATATATGAAGTTACTGTTCCAAGAGCAATAGTGTCGAAAGTTGAGCCTAAATAGTGTAATTAAGCGTAGCATTATTTGTGAGCAGTAGGCAAAAAAAAAGTGGTTGTTAGTAATTGGTACATTTCCGGCTAAGAGAAGTAATTGGAGGCAAGAACAGGAGAGACTTTGTATTGCTTAAGAAACGGGTTTTTTTTCGACCAAGTGGCTACCCCTGCAGGGGCTTTAGATACTTGGCTTGATAGAGTCCTAACAGCTTCCAAGACAGGCCCCAAAGACCTCTCTCTCTTGCTACCGTTCTGTCAACTCCCAAAACTAAATCCCCCCCGTATATTTTATACAAAAAGCTTTGAACTTTTCCCAACTATATATATATCTATACCTTTAGGCGGTTAATGATATTTACTTTTCTTAACAGTTTTACAGCTTTCTATATAAACATAGAGATTATTTTTAGCCCACCACCCTCCCTCCCCTCCCCCTGGCAAATGTTAAAAATTTTGGTCGATAAAGAATTTATAAACCAGTATTTTACTCTGCGTTAACAGATATTTAGAAGATTGCGTGACCTGTAATCAATGACTTGTGTTTTCGTGCTGTTCTGTAAAGAAATCGTATGAGTGGGGTGGCGAGGGGGGGGGGGCTTATTTGCTTCTCAATTCAGGCATGCGCTAGTCATTTTAAAGAGTCATTCAACTTTGAAAGTCGTAACCCTGCAGGGGCAATAGCTGTCATATATAGATATAAAGATTTCACATAAACACGTGAAACAACAATCAATGATCAAACCACAATATGAAATCGGAAGACAAGCCGAAGATCTTTCAACATGAACAAGCGGTCTTCGTCAGAGTCAAAACCCCAACTGAAGTCAGAGTCCTTTGTGTTTTTTACTCTGACGAAGGCCGCTTATTACGGTTGAAAGATCTTAGTCTTGTTTTCCCATTTTCTTATTGTGGTTTGATCATTGATTGTTATTTGACGTGTTTATTTGAAATCTTTTTATCAATATATATATATATATATATATATATAATAAAAAATTAATAATCGACAATAACTCTTGATATTAAGGTTAACTTGTTATTATATTTTTTGTTTGGTTCATTTAGCTCTCTGATGATGTTGTAACGAAAGGCCTTAAAGCATTGTAGTTGATATATTTGTTTATTGTGGTGTTTAATTCATATATATATGAGGACGGAAAACATGAAAAAATATAAAATTATAGATACTTCTATATAAATTATAATTTATATAATTTATTTCTTATAATTTCAATCAAAATTAAAGCTATTTTATAATGAGCAGTTAAATGTTTTTAGGAGTTTGTGTTTCTGTTATCATTGTAATGATTTTTTCAAAACCCCCTCCTAGCTTGTTGAAGGTAGCTTTCGATGAGGCATTCATTAGTCTTGATTACAGATTTGTAATCACAGGTTACAGGTGGTTATCACAAGTGTCTTAGATTTATAAATGAATTAAATTGTTTAAAATTATTAAATAATGGACTTTGTAATTGGTATAGTACAACATGAACGCGCACTATTAACTTTTGAATATACTAAGAAAAATAATACTATAAAGATATTAGAAATAGGTAAAACCGTCATACCTCGTAAGATAATCCTGGAGTTGGAGCGCTTTCGGACGTTGTCCATCTTCGATCGCAACAAACCTACTGATCTGTTATATAGGGATATAACAGGTTGGTTATCTGTTAAGTCCACTGCTATCCTGATATTATTATTTTGATTTTTAGTTTTTAGCTATTATCTAGTTTGGGTTTTAATAGCTAAAAACTAAAAAGCAAAATAACTAAAAAAAAAAAAATCAAAATAATAATATCAGGATAGCAGTGGACTTGACAGATAACCAACCCCTATATAACAGCTCAGTAGGTTTGTTGCGATCGAAGATGGACAACGTCCGAAAGCGCTCCAGCGACTCCATGATCATCTTACGAGGTATGACGGTTTGCCATATTAATAATATAAATTATACTAACCTCAGTGGTAATAACAATATGCATGTACTATAAAGGTAGTTTTTGTAGTAACTGTGGAGCTGTTGACTGGTTATAAAACTGAAAACGTGAGCCAAGAATTAAAGGATTTGTAGTTCGGTTGAATTTGTTTGGTTCATTTTCTTTATGAGTTGCTTGCTTTTTTTAGATGCAAAAAAAATACTACGATCATGCTACGATTAATAAAAAAATACTCTTCCTGTATTAATTTATACTTTGAAGTAGGAGAACAAAGCAGAAGCAAGAAGCATCATCAGAACTGACGATTATTATGAAAAGTCAGAGGTGTTGCAGTACCAGCCTTTCCCTCTCAACTTCTTTACCTGATTGCATCACAAGGTATAGCCAATCAATTGTCTGGTTAGAAATTAGACATTAACCAGATAACACGTAGAGGACTTTTTTTCTCAACTCCGTGGGGAAATTACTTTCGATTCAAACAAAACCTGGTTTTGTTCCTCAAGACTCTATTAACTAGGAGGAGGAATAAAATATTGAAAAGTCTATTAAAAAAAAAGTGTTTTTGTTACTTGTTAAAGGCCCCATTAGGGATAATGGTGTTTCTCACATTTACTTGTGTTCGGGTATCAGATTGTTGGCCAAACTGTGCATTGTAGTTGTGATGTTGACATAGAATAAGCCATCTCACTAAATGATAGACTTTCTTAGACCAACAATAATTCTATGCCTTAAGTTGGTTCCACATATAAAATATATATATATATATATAAATTCACATAAGGGGTTATTGAGGATTTTGGTCATAAAACATACAACTCCTGATCATCAGCCGACGTTTCGCCAAAAGTTCTTTGGCATTTTCAAGGCTTGATTTAAAAGAAACACTAATTTACTGGTCCATGCTTAAATCTGGCTTTCAATGATGTCATCAATGATGTAGCCAGATTTAAGCATGGACCAGTAAATTAGTGCTTCTTTTAAATCAAGCCTTGAAAATGCCAAACAACTTTTGGCGAAACGTCGGCTAATGATCAGGAGTTGTATGTTTTATGACCAAAATCCAGACGCCTCACGATGCACCTAGCTGCAGGAGGACCTAAGGACCACACAGAAAGGTTACATAAAGTGAAGCTGACCAGGGAAATGCTTACAAACAATACCGAAATACTATATCAAGAACGCGATCACAGCAGATTAGGTATTGTAGAGGCCCTGAATATTTTGGAAAAGAGACCCAGTATCAATAATCAAACTGCAAGTTTTGCAAACATATTGAAGTTGCACATGGGACAATTCCAACCTCTACATATAGGAAATTCAACAAGGAATGAAGAAACTGAAGACACACCTGTCTGTGTATAACAGGAATTGTAACCTGCCAGTTTAATTGTTTACATTTATATTTTGTTAGTCGAGCGTTAAAATTTAGTTTTTGTTAAAAATGTTAAATAGTTTAAAATAGTATGTGTTCTAAAATCACCCAGTAGATGGTCGAAGAAGACCGAAACGTCGGAAAAAATAAAAAATGGACAACAAAACATATGGTGAGTTATTACACCTAGTTCCCAAAGAAATTGAAGTAAGACTTCGAGATTTGGAAAAGAAATCCAAAAAAACTAATTAAGACAAAAGTGGGCAGAAAATTTAATCTCACATGTATAAATGAAGGACTGTTCCCCAAATATATATATATATAATATATATTATATATATATATATATAATATATATAAACTTTAACAAATAGGAAAGATCACAGAAAGTCACTACAGAACTCACTTCGATATTTCGACATCCGTCGTCATATGGAAGAAGTACGAAGTACTCGCGTTGAGAAGCAAACTGCTATTCAACTACTATTAGCAGTTTGCTTCTCAACGCAAGTGTATTGCACTTCTTCTCGATGACGACGGATGTCGAAATATCAAAGTGAGTTCTGTAGTGACTTTCTGTGTTCTTTCCTATTTGTTAAAGATTCTATTGTCCACACGGACCTTTTATTTTATCCGAAGTATATATAATATATATATTTGTAAATTTTGGTAGCAGTCCTTCCTTGACACACACATTATTAAAAACATAACCAAACTTACTAATACCTGTTTCTTAACAAGTTTCTCAACTTTTTTTAAACTTGAAAAAAAAACATCAACCACTGTCTTCACTTTGCATATATAATGAACCAGAAAATTCACTCTAATTTACGGTTTCAACCGTCTTCAGGAGAGATAAGAGAGGGAAACCAAACGCACTGGTTCAGAGACGGTTGGAGACCAACCGTCCGTTAAAGGGTCTCCAACCGTATCTGAACCAGTGCGCTTGGTTTCCCTTTCTTATCTCTCCTGAAGATGGTTCAAACCGAAAATTAGAGACTGTAAATGTGTTGTTTTGATTTCTCTATGTTTCTTTGTCTATATTGAACTATATATATATATATATATATATATATATATATATAAAAGAAACGGTCCAGCGGACTTTTTTAAATAAAATAAATTCAAAACGAAGGAAACACACATAAAGACACAGACATAACTTACATCGATATTTCGACCATCGTCGTCATCAGGAGGTGTCATCAAGTCTCCGCCTAGCCTTCCTGCGGGACTCTTCGCTCTTCAGACCTCCTGATGACGATGATGGTCGAAATATCGATGTGAGTTATGTCTGTGTCTTTATGTGTGTTTCCTTCGTTTTGAATTTTTTTTATATATATATATATATATATATTACGAGACGTAAGAGCACATGTCTTGACATATTAGACATTATTATAAATAATGACATTAATATATATTTTACGAAACACTAATAAAATATTGAACAAGTGGGTTTGCTAGTGGATTTAGCAAGATGATTGACTTTGAGCAGCAATAAGTAGAATGACATAAAGGAGAACTTTCTGAAATAAGAATGGGGTTTGCAAGAGGCATGGGAACAGCAGCACGTGTCACTGTTTTACACAACCATGCACCCACATAGTCTGCCTTTCTTATTTACACAGTCAATTAAACTCAGGTGGAGCCTGATTACGAAATGATCTGCATTATTCATCTATATGGGATTAGGGACCTCTGACTCTCTTGGCCAATTCTTTTAAAACTTTATTCTTTTCATTTTGAGATTAGTAATTAGTTACTTCTTCTTAAATCAAGCTTCCAACGGTTTTGTTTTTAGGTGGTCAGAAAATTAGTTCCCAGAATATTTGGTCCCGGAATATTTGGTCCAAGAAAATTCAGTCCCAGAATATTTGGTCCAAGAAAATTCAGTCCCAGAATATTCGGTCCTAGACACTAGAGGTAAATAGCCTAAGAAAAGATTAATTACAAAATTAAGACATATGTACCTAAATAAATAAAAGATTTATTTTACTGATAAAAATCAAAATATAGCAATGTATAGAACAATAAAATAATATATTTATAATATTACCTTTTATCTGACATTTTTTCACAAAAAATATAGCAAAATTTTCTCCCAGAATATTTTGTCCCAGAAAATTCGGTCCCAGAATATTTGGTCCCAGAAAATTCGGACCCAGAATATTCGGTCCTAGACACTAGAGGTAAATAGCCTAAGATAAGATTAATTAAAAAATTAAAACAATATATAAATAAATAAAACTTTTATTTTACTGATAAAAACAAATATAGTTGTGTATAGAACGGCAAAGTAACATATTTATAATATTACCTTTTATCTAACATATTACACAAAAAATATAGAAAAATTTGATCCCAGAAAATTTGGCCACCAAAATTTTTATATTAGTCGTTATTTATCTATATTCCAATGTATGCATTGTTTTAACTAGTCAGTATAAGTAAAACATAAAATTAAAAAATAATTTTATTAATAAAACATAATAATACGTGCATAAACTAGTATGAAATTAATTATTAGTATATTAAAACAATGACAATTATACAGATATAGTATTGATTTTAAAAAAAATCCTTAAATTTCAAAAAAAAAAAAAAGAAAATATATTTACGTAATATGTTTGTAATAATATATTTTATATAATAATTATTTAAAACGATAAACTATTAGTTATATTATATGGTTAATACAAGAAAATATAACTTTTGCAATGTGTTTAAAATATTTTGTTTTTTTTTTTAGAAATATTTAAATGATAAACAATAGTAATTCTGAAAGTGGGCACACCCGAGTGTTTTATGGCAACACTGCCTTTGAAGCTGGTAGTGTTCCAGATCACGTCGACTGTTGTGATTGATGAAAAACGTATTCCATCCATTTACATGAATAAATAACCAATATGAATTGAAATGCACAGTTAAACAGAACAATAACGCTCTGACTATGTCCCAATTATAAGCACTTACTATTGGTAAATACCTGAAAATGTTGAGGGAATTATATGCCCAATCACATCTTTAATAATTTGACTGTAGACAGTTCATTCTACAGAAGAAGACACTGTGAGTTCGAAACGCGTTGTTTGAAAACTTTTTTCCTGCTGCATATAAGTCAATATTATGAATACACCAACTGCCTGTAATAAGAGATCTGATATATCAGTCTTAGTTTAATTTACTCCAATCTCCTTCAATAATTTCCATTGAACTGTTTTTTATGGTTATGTAACCTTCCTTTATATTCGTATCTGTTATGATGCAGGTAGATAAAAGCATGGACTATTAAATAGCGTTTCCTCTAAAACAAGGTAATAATTTTTGTAGGTTTTTGTTTTCCCGTAATTTCTTTTATAATTTTACTCTTTTTTTGTTTTGTAATTTTCTGGCGCACTGTGTTTGTTACTGTTTGTTTTGCTTGACTGCTCTGTATAGAGGTATCCACTCAGAATTAGTTTTGTAATAGTGTGCTTATCTGTTTTGAAAATAGGGTTTTGTTGTCTTAATAATAAGTAATTAGGTTTAAACAACAAATGTTTGTTTTTAAATAACGAACGGGTATTTATGATCCTTTTGTGGTTTTCTTGTTACTGAATTTCTGTTTTCTGTTGGTTGGTATTTTGTGGATGCATTTGTTGCTCTAGTTATGTTGTTAATAAATTGTTTTTTAGCCTTGAAAATGCCAAGCAACTTTTGGCGAAACGTCAGTGTATAATCAGGAGTTGAATTTTTATGACCAAAATCCTCAAGAACCCCTTCTGTGAACTTTATATAAATATAATCACATTTAATTGATTTGATGACTGTTTAGCTTAGACAAATATAGTAATACAAAGCGAAATGATTAAGTTCTAAGACATGGTGTTCTGTATTCGTATGCGAAAAGAGAATTGTAGTATGGCAGGAGTTTGTGGGCTTAGATTCGATTAAGGGACAAGCCGTAAAATTACAGCTTGCTTTAGTTTACGTCACCTATAATATGTTTTCCAACAATTTTATAACACGCTCTGACTGATGCCTAGGGAATGCGCACGACGACGTTTCGACCTTCAATCTCTTCACCAACGCAAAAAAAGTGACATATTATAATATATGTACGCTTACTCGTGATCTCAGGGATCCATAGCGCACTTTCAGTCAATCTTATCAATTGATTTTTTAAAATATAATTTTCGTTTATTTTTCTAATTTTGTCTAGT
Source organism: Hermatobates lingyangjiaoensis (assembly GCA_026182355.1). Classification (NCBI taxonomy): domain Eukaryota; kingdom Metazoa; phylum Arthropoda; class Insecta; order Hemiptera; family Hermatobatidae; genus Hermatobates; species Hermatobates lingyangjiaoensis. The sequence goes on along the minus strand of JAPFBL010000449.1, from coordinate 98,809 downwards.
TTACATCGTATTAGTTGTTTCAAGATGGTGACCAGGTTAGCCCAGTGGGTAGGTGATCGCCTCTTGTCTTGTAGGTTTGGGGGTCAATACTCAATGTGCTGCAGCTTGTTCAGTACAAATATAAATAATTTATACTTTTTTTAATAAATAATAAACAGTTACCTAATAAATTATAATAAATAATTTATTATAATTATTTTATTACCATTGATAGAGTTGTTACCATTACTATTATTAGTATTATAATTTAAGATAGTAAATGTCATTTTTATTACTATTATTATTATTATTACACATTTTTTCTTCTTCTTGGAATTTGGTCAGGGTTAATATATGGAATAACCTTTTCGCCAACGTTTCGTCTTTATTCTAAAACATCCTCAGGGCCAAACTAGGTTAGGTTAGGTTACGGTGGCCGTCCCAAGAGAGAACACACATAGGCCGCAAGCCGGCCCCTTGTGATACCACAAAATGGCTACAAACTAACAAAAAAACAATGGACATTTGTCATATCTACTTTACATTCATCATAAAAAATTTCAAAAATACCTACTTACTCAAGGCTAGCTTCTAATACCGAACCAAAAAAAGCGTTATCTGTCATTGCATGTGCTGCTACCCAGCGTCATTTATTGAAAACACTGTTTTTTATATTACAATTAATCCATGGCAATATAAACAAAGAATATAAAATTGTAATGTAATATAAAAAACAGTGTTTTCAATAAATGTCGCTGGGTAGCAGCACATGCAATGACAGATAACGGTTTTGTTGGTTCGGTATTAGAAGCTAGCCTTGAGTAAGTAAGTTTTTTGAATTTTTTACGATGAATGTAAAGTAGATATTACAAATGTCCATTTTTTTTGTTAGTTTATAGCCCTGAGGATGTCTTAAAATAAAGACGAAAGGTTGGCGAAAAGGTGATTCCGTATTAACCCTGACGAAATTCTAACAAGAAGAAAAAAGTGTTTATTAGTAATTGTGGTCAAGAAAACAATACCTTATTATTATTATTATTATTAGCGTTAGTTGAGTAATATAATTAACCGTAAGGTATCCGATGTGACAGTATCCGACGTTTCGACCTTCAATCTCTTCACCAACGCAAAAAATATGATATAATATATATATACGCTTACTCGTGATCTCAGGGATCCATAGCGCACTTTCAGTCAATCTTATCAATTTTTTGGTGACTATAGCACTGCGTCTACTCGGAAGGTACTTCCCCCCCTTCTGTACTAAAGTGCCCCAGTTAGCTTGAGAGTTTCGAAGAAGCTCAGCACTTTCTCTCGGTTGTAACAGTAAAACTCGCTTTGTGTCAACGCGCAGGCTTCAACCGCTCTTCGTGTCCACTAAACACGTAACCTTCTCCAACTTCCTATCATATTAATGCCCACTTATCTATAAAAACACACTTTTTTTTCTCCCTTTTCCAAATCGTGGAATCCATTAACATGACTTTATACCCTTTTTATTTCATCTCATGTCAAATTGATGCAATATAGATCTATTGAATGTAAAACATCGACGGATTCGTTTGTGTTTCAGTTTCAAATCACTTTTCGTCACTGCTACAGATTAAAAAAAAAAAAACGCTTTTTAACGGATTGAGTCCACTTAATCTTTAAATGTCATCAACTATATAAACCGCTTAGAAAAAAAAAAACTTTTCAATTTTAAATAAATAACAAATCCGACTTTTGGATTTGTTCAATCTTTCCTTAATAATAAGGACATATTATTTGAATAACAACTCGTAATTATCACATTTTTTTCATTATTCGATCTCCTTTAAAACACATCTATTATCAACAAGAATCTGTTGAATATCTTTAGTTATTTTCAGCCAATCAGTGTTGCCATTTAGTTATCAAATTTTGTTCCTCATTGAGAATCCTAAATTTTGACTAACTCAAGTGTATTTAGAGTAGGGATCTTTAACAAGTACCTGATATCGACAGGCTCGAGACCGACGGCTTAATGTCCTCTCCGAGGAATGTTCTTTGTTCTATATGTTTTAGTTATATATATATTATATATATATATTCGTAAAAGTTGAAAGCAGTCCTTCTTGAATACATATACCATATTCCTAAGATTATTAAAATTGTTTATTTGTGAAGATGGTGAATGAAAGGACGGAAACATGTCAAATATAAATGAAAGAAATACTAATGGTATGCTGATCTAATCTTTTATTCGAATGACCGAGAATTGAAGAAAATGTTCCGAAGTTTGGAAAAATATTCAACAAAACAAGATAAAGTAATTTATATTTGAACTAGGGAAAACCGTAAGATGTTTTTACAAGGTATGATAGCTTTTCCTACTTGTAATATAAATTATACTAACCTCAGTGTAATAACAATATATATGTATTTAATGATTAAACAACAATAAGAAATGAGAAAACAAGACTAAGTTCTTTCAACCGTAACAAACGGTCTTCGTCAGAGCCAAAAACCGAACTCAGTTGGGTTTTTGACTCTGACGAAGACCGCTTGTTACGGATGAAAGATCTTAGTCTTGTTTTCCCATTTCTTATTGTGGTTTGATCATTGATTGTTATTTCACGTGTTTATGTCAAATCTTTATATATATATATATATAGTTCAGTGTACATAAAGAAACGTAGAGAAATTAAAAACACACACTTACAGTCTAATTTTCGGTTGAACCGTCTTCAGCAGAGATAAGAAAGGGAAAATTAGAGACTGTAAGTGTGTGTTTTTAATTTCTCTACGTTTCTTTATGTACATTGAACTGCATTTGTCCATTTCGGATCGTATTTTCATCAAAAAAGTGTATATCTATATAAACTCCAAAAATTGTTCTTGACCTCTGCTATTCTATTCTATGTTTTGTTATTGAGGGCTAGGTCAAATAAAAGAAAATAAACTCCTTCCTAGGCCGACGTTTTGATGAATTTGTACATCATCTTCAGGGCTAAAATTAGAGTAAGAACTATAATACATTTACCAAAACAAACTCTATGTGAATTGTAGATTGTTTTGGTAAATTATTATAGTTCTTACTCTAATTTTAGCTCTGAAGATGATGTACAAATACATCGAAACGTCGGACTAGGAAGCGAGTTTATTTTCTTTTGTTGACCTAGCCTTCAATAAAAAAAGGGAAAATTAAATTAATTTTATTAAAGATTTCACATAAACAGTGAAACAAATCAATGATCAAACCACAATAAGAAATGGGAAACAAGACTAAGTCCTTTCGACGTAACAAGCGGTCTTCGTCACAGTCAAAACCGAACTCAGACCGCTTGTTTCTGTTGAAACATCTAAAATTTGTTTTCCTTCTTATCTGGTTTATCATTGATTGTTATTTCACGGTTTATGTGAAATTAAATAAATATATAATCTATACTAGCATTTGATGTATTTAAATAAATGATATTCAGGACGTAAAATTGTTTTAAAATATATTATTATAAACAATATAAACTAGTATCTTCTAATTTTAGTCATAAGAACAATTATTGTGGAATGTATGGGAAAAAAAAAATATTTTAAATTATTCATTGATGTGTGACAATTAAGTGAAAAACAAAAGCATCCGCTTGACTGGTTTTGATTGGTCCCCCAGAAAGTAATTGTCTTTGAAGGCCTTTCACGGTCTAGATAATAAAGAAAAAAAAAATATTTCGTAAATATATTTAAGTAATTGAAATGAATAAAAAAAATTAGCATAATGAAGAATAACGGGTAAGCGAGTTAATTGAAGGTAACCTTGTTTAACAAGCTCAGCTAATGAACTAAGAAGCCGGCTTTCTTTTCACTTCTTATTAAACTTAATTAATATGATTTTTTTTTTAAAAAAAATTGATTTTCTTACGAAATTTTTGCTAAATAAATTAAACTAACAAAGATAAATCAATGTAGTGGTTTAAAATGAAGGGGAAAGTAGATGGCATAGTAAATCTAGTTGGTATTAATTACTTAATTGTTGTTATTAAATTTAATTGGTTTGTAATTAATACGTATGTTTTTTATAAGTTATAAATGAATGGAATGCTTTCTGTAGTAGAAAAAAAAACCACTCAGGCTTTGCTTATTATTCATATAATTCTAAAACCAGTGTGATTTGAAGTACTCCAAAACTGTTTTAGAGTAATATGCCGTTTTTTTGAAGTTTCCGAAACTGTTTTATAGTAATATGCCGTTTTTTTGAAGTGTAAGACACTGTTTTATAGTAATATGCCGTTTTTTTGAAGTGTCCGAAACTGTTTTATAGAAATATACCGTTTTTTGAAGTGTAAGAAACTGTTTTATAGTAATATGCCGTTTTTTGAAGTTTCGAAACTGTTTTATAGTAATATGCCGTTTTTTTTAAGTTTCCGAAACTGTTTTATAGTAATATGCCGTTTTTTTGAAGTGTCCGAACACTGTTTTATAGTAATATGCCGTTTTTTTTTAAGTATCCGACACTGTTTTATAGTAATATGCCGTTTTTTGAAGTGTAAGAAACTGTTTTATAGTAATATGTCATTTTTTTAGTGAATGGAACTGTTTTATAGTAATATGCTGTTTTTTTGAAGTGTCCGAAACTGTTTTATAGAAATATACCGTTTTTTGAAGTGTAAGAAACTGTTTTATAGTAATATGCCGTTTTTTTAAAGTGTCCGAAACTGTTTTATAGTAATATGCCGTTTTTTTAAGTGCCGAACTGTTTTAGTAAACCGTTTTTAAAGTGTCAACGTTTTATAGTAATATGTCGTTTTTTTTAAGTGTACAACACTGTTTTATAGTAATATGCCGTTTTTGGATGTGTCCGAAATGTTTTATAGTAATATGTCATTTTTTTTAGTGTAAGAAACTGTTTTATAGTAATATGCCGTTTTTTTAAAGTGACCGAAACTGTTTTATAGTAATATGCTGTTTTTTGAAGTGGCCGAAACTGTTTTTGATAGTAACATTAAGTGATTTGAAGTGTCCGAAATTGTTTTGTAATTACATTGAGTTATTTCAAGTGACCGGAACTATTTTATAATTACATTGAGTAATTTCAAGTACCGAAACTGTTTTATAGTAACATTAAATGACCAAAATTTCCGTCCAGTAGTTTACGTACTCGCCTGGCTCGGTACCCACTTGTCCTTCGATTTATTCATGTGAGAGGTGAATACATCTGAAGCACGTCGTCGGAGAAGATGTTAAGCCGTCGGTCCCGAGCCTGTATGATGTCAGGTACTCCTTAAAGATCCCTACTCTAAATACATTTGAGCTAGGCAAAACTTAAGACTCCACAATGTAGAATCAACAGGTAATGTCGCTCACCCATTACAAAAAAAAAATGGGTGCCAAATAATAAATGAGCCAGATTTCCACCCGTAAAACAGGACAAAGAAGGTGAAAGCCTTATAAATGTGGGGGTTAGAAAACAAACAAACACTTGGTAAAATGATTAGTCTAAAAAGTTTTAGTATACAAAATAGCGATCTCCCATATCTGAGTAATGTTAAAAAAAATATGTTCTTTAGTTTTTATGTTGTTTTAATTTTAGATATGTGTTTCATTTATTTATTTATTGTGTTTTTTTTTTTACTTGCTGTGGATTATCAAATTAGTGATGATTAAACAAACAACAAAAGTCACTTCTGTGTTTCATCATTGTTCTCATGATGATGTCGAATGTTGAAACATAAATGATGTTGGAAATTGTAGCCGAGGTTTTACCTCCTCTGTAATTTCATTTCTTTCTGTTACAGTTCTCCCTGGTCTCGTACTGTTCCAGCAAGTGACAACCTTCAATTCACGTATGTAGAATAAAAAACAACAGTTTTAACACAATTTTATATTTTAAAATAATTCTTTTATAGTTTGTTTTTTATAATTAATTTTCTAAAATATTTGTTAGTTTAACAAAAACGACTGACCAAAAAGAGACATAAAAGGAAACAAAGTTTAAAAATTTTAAATATTTTTTTTGGTAATCTTTGGTTTTTAAATGGTTTAAATATTGTTGTCAGGTTAGTTGAATCTTGTTAGAAGAAAGTTAGTTTGTAGTATGGAATCTACAAGTCTGAAGAACAGTCGTGAATGCCGAAACTTCGATACACTTAAATGAAAAATGAAGTGTGCTATATATCAATATACTTAGTCACTACGTGTGTCATGCTTTGTCATAAACAGCAGTATAAAGTCATTATTGAGATATAATTGGCCATATTTAATTGCTGTAATTAAATTACAGCTACAAATCAAAGTCATTCTAATTAAACATTATTAAAATTCATTCTGAAATGATTACGTCATTATGCTAAACCGATAATTATGGAACAATTAATAATTGTTTTTATTGTTTAACCAAAAAGTTTAATTAGGTTTATATTGTCAACAAAATTGTTAATTATATTGTTAATTTAAATTGTCAACAAATTAAACCTAAAAGTTTAATTAATTTGGTTTATATTAGGTATATTCTCGGAAGGTTTTTGAAATTTTTTTTTAAATACAGAGTTGAGGTTCTAAGTCTAGGTGATCCCGAACAAATATCCCAAACATATCATAATAGATAAAAGGTTTGCTGAATAACCTGTTTGTTTACATTTTGACTTTAATTGGTAATGGCGGCCGCAGGAAGGTTATACTTGTACATTACGACCAACTTCTAATATTTCTACATGTTTTGTTCAATTGCAAACATCCAGGTACCAGAAATGTTATTATTGTTTTCAGATTGATATTAAAGACGATTATTGTTATTTAATATGGGTTTGTTATTAACTTTAACAAAGCTTTAGTTATTAGCAATAGTATACCATTAACTTTTTTTTATCTAATTGGTTTAACTTGCTTTAAGCGAAAAGAAAGTTATGCCTTAAATAATAATTTATTAACTTTAAGTATGCATGATAGTATTACGAAGAATAATGATAGTATTTGAGTCATAATTCGAAGTATAGTTTAGCTATACTTTGGCTAAAGTATAATTAAAGTCTTTTGTTAAAGTTTAATGCAAGTAAGTCTTATTTATTTATTTCTGATTGATTAATTCCTTTGTTTAAAATATTTAATTATTACTAAATTATCAGTAATTAGTATCCGGCCTTACTCCATATAAGCAAAAAGATAAGTTATTATATATCAATGATATCTAACTATAAGACGTTAATGGTCAGATCTATGTCTAAAGATAAGACATATAAGTAAAACTTATAAGGTAATATATACATAATAAAAAATTGATTAAGAAATATTCAAATCAAAATGTACATTTGTAAAACTTAATAACAATTCTTAACATAATAACTCTTAATATAACATAATGAAAAATGTAGGTTCAATTTACTCGTAACATTTAGTTAACATTTAGAATTCAACTGACACTTTTCAACACAATGCTTCTTCATAAAGAAATAATATTTCATCAAAATATTCTTATTCCAACTTTCAAGTTACAATTTTGTTTACTGATATAATTTTAATTAAACATTTAATACTGTGTGAAGTCTTCATTGAAATTATTGAATGAAATGTAATGTGATATGGTTTAGCGTCAACAACTAACTGTCTCCTAATTGAATTGGTTTGTGGGTTTAAAATAACGTGTCATCATATTTAACAGGTAATTAGAGACTTCTGAGAAAATAATTTACTGAAAGTTGATATTTTTATTATATGTGTAATCTAATCCATCATCTACCAATTATAGTAAACAATGTGTGCAATTTATAATAATGGAATATTGCGTTAGATTATATCTTTTTTGCATGATGTATAATATAAATTTTGTATTAATTTTTTTTATTTGAAAAAAAAAGGTTTAAATTGTTTTCGTTATATCTAATTTATTATTAGAGTTGGAATTAAATTGTTTACCGGGCAAAGCAGGTTAGATCAGCTAGTTGAATTATAAAATTTAATTATATGAATTTTATAAAAACAAAAATCATATAATTCTAATTCTTGCAAAAGGTCATATATATCTATAAAAACTAGTTACTTATTTTTCCTAATTTGGAATAATGAATCACCTGCCTAAAGGTCGGGTTTGTTCACATTTATTTATATTGTTTGCATTGACTGATACATTTTTAAGAGACATAATATTGCAATTTGGAGGTTCATTAAAAAAAGATTATAATATTCTAATGCATTAAAATTATATGTTTTGTTAAATGAAAAATATTAACATTTTTTTTAATTAATTTATTTTTATAATTAATAAAAATAATTTTGATTTATTTTTTTTAATTAATCAAAGACTTTTTCTGATGCATTCCATCAGAATGTGATGGATGGTTGTCGGACAGTGTTTGACTAATCAAGTAGAACATCAGTTTGTTGCTGTTTTTTTTTATTTCTGTTTGAATTCAATATTTATAGGTAAAGTGTGTTAGGTTATGACTATTATGTAACATAAAGACTATTATGTTGATAATTACATACTAAATTGAGGTAATACAACATTCACTGACTTTTAGGCGGTACGAAATCCTCCGGATCAGCTAGTGTACAGGTGTCAAAGGTACGGCCCGCGGGCCGCATCCGGCCCACCTGGGGGTTCGATCCGGCCCATTTGAGGGTTCGATCCGGCCCTGGAGATAAATCTGCATTATTATAAAAAAAAAAAGAATCAGTTTACTCTAATTTCCTTAAAATCCTGCAGTTCTTATATTATCCACCAGTGTTTTAGTACGCGCTGTAATATCCACTTTTCCTTTGTCGTCGCACCTTGACCAGCGAAATATCTCTGTCAAAATGGATACAGAGTGTCGGATTTTAATAAAGATTTTTATAATTGACTTATTATTGCACTAATTATTAGTATCAGTGACTAATACAAAGAAAAAGGTAGACTTATTGTTAGCACAATGTAATTTTTCAATTAGCTTGCTGGCACGGCCCGCTTGAGATCAAACTAAGCTGTATTCGGCCTCCAGACCAAAATGAGTTTGAAACCCCCTGAGCTAGTGTATATTACTTTTAATGAACTTATAAATAATGAGTTATAATTATTTCGTATCAAGTCAAATAAGGTTTTGAATGAAAGTTAGTTTTGAGTTTTTGATTAAATAGAAAGGTAGTATATGGAGTGAAGGTTGCCTTGAGATTACAATACGAGTGTTGTTTCGCACTAATGGGGGCCAAATCGATTTCAAAAATCAATTGAAATTGTAACAGATTTGCAGAAAGCTGACTAAACAGGTTTTGTTGATGACGTGTTTGAGGTTGAGTTCATTTAGTACCTTGAGGCAAACAAGCTACGCCCGCATGACGCTGCACTTTAATCACGCTCTCTATGTTTGTTCTCACAACATTATTTACAGTTGAAATTGTTTTTTTTTTTATACAATATACTGAATTACGTCTAACTGAACAATTTCCCATGGTTCCTCTCTCACGTTAAAAAATAGTGCCGTGCACCCTGATTGAGAAACACTGATGAAAAAGACTCCACTAGATCATAGACTGTACTACTACTACTACTACTACTACTACTACTACTACTACTACTACTACTAGTAGTAGTAGTGTATTAGTACCAGTACCGGACATCGGGCCCTTTGTGATACCACACGTGAAGATTGATTCTACATTCAGAGTCCTAAATTTTGCCTAACTCAAGCATATTTAGAGTAGGGATCTTAAAACAAGTACCTGACATCATACAGGCTCGGGACCGACGGCTTAACGTTTCCTCCGAAGCACGACATGATCAGATTTATTTACCTCCCTCATGAATAAATCGAGGGCCATATGGGTATTGAATCGTGGACCTACTGGATCAGAGGTTAGTACGTTAACCACTGAGCTAACGTGGTCCACAGACGTGCCCATCTTTGACGGGTATTTTACAAAAATTTTGAAATGATACGTGGTATTCGAAAATATTATTAGAAATTATAGAATAGTAGAAGATATCATTATTATTATAGTCCATAAGTGTCGTTAGATCTGGTTACGTTTTGCAGCTTTAGATACTGAGCTCAAATTTGATTTTATTCTAAACATACTTCTTATTTAGTACGCGGGTGGGTAGCACCCATGTTTTTAAAACCAGCAAATTATGATAAATGGAAACGAAAATAAAATCATCTAACAATACATGTTTGCTACAGTGTCAGGCTCCTAATAATACTTACAACTCTGAATGAAGTAATGCAGTTTTAATCCATATTAACTAGATATTACATTCTTAGGTACTTGTTCATATTACCCAGATAAGTACTATATCCCAGTATTTCTTGTTGTGATAACGACATTGTGATATCAGAATTGTAATTATAATCGAGGAATACTACACATAAACACAATGTTATATATCGTAAGTTTGAATGTAGATACAAAATTATTGTAAATATTCTATTTCGAAAAGATTATGTAATACTTTATGTGAAGTATGTTGCAACGAGCTTTGTTTAAAAACAAACATTATAACATATACATACATTTTCAGATGAATGTATGAATGCATGTATTTACTCCTCTTTGACGGTATTTTACAAAAATTACTCAAATATGATTTGACCTCAGTATCATTACATTATATATATATATATATATATATATATATATACCATGATAAACGAAAAACGGTCCGGCAGGACAGATAACAATTAAAATAAGCAGTGACACATAAACTGAAACACAACAAAGACTCACTTTTCAATATTTCGACCGATGGCGGTCGAAATATTGAAAAGTGAGTCTTTGTTGTGTTTCAGTTTATGTGTCACTGCTTATTTAATTGATATATATATATATATATATATATATTATATATATAAACTATATTGACACAAAGAACACTCAGAAATGAAACAGAAACTCACTACTATAGTTTGATATCCTTATCATCAGGAAGATAGAAGCGAGTCGCTCCGCTGGCAGACAACGACTTTTTTAAATAAAATAAATTCAAAAAGCAAGGAAAGACACAGACATAACTCACATGGATATTTCGACCATCGTCGTCATCAGGAGCTGTGAAGAGCGAAGAGTCCCGCAGGAAGGCAGGGCGGTGACTCAGGTCCTGCGGGACATCTAAATATCGATGTGAGTTATGTCTGTGTGTGTCTTTCCGTGTGTTTCCTTCGTTTTGAATTTATTTTATATATATATATATATATATCTACATACATTTCTCTTATACTAGTTTTTCTCATGTAAAAGAGGAAGAGCAAGCAGAGAGAGAGAGAGAGGGAGAGAGAGAGGGGATGGTTTTATGATGAATTTTATACTAGAAAATGAAAATTTTGATTTTCGAAGTTATTTTTCTTGCGCAAGTATACAAGCTGTTATAAAGGCTGTGATTGAGATAAAACTGTGGGTGAGACCTAATTAAGTTAGATCAAAGTGAATGAGAGAACAAGTGAGTGAGAGAGAGTGTGTATGGGAGGGGGGGGCGCTACATGGTAATCCAGAAGAGCGATAGGATCTGAAAAGCGCAAAGACAGACAAAGTGGTCCTTGTCTTGCTTCATACTTTACCACTCATATGAAAGTCAAGAACAATGCTATCTCAGTCCCACCTGCAACTGGCTTGTCGCAAAAACTCAAGGGCACACTCAACTCCTTGTTAACCCAATGGTCATCCGGTCAACTATGACCACTTGCTGAACGGCCAAAAGTCTTATCTAACCCGGTCTTACTCCAACCATTGTCTGTCTGATAGAGTCAGAGGCTTTATCCGTTCTCATCAACAGCTACGACTGTTGTAACCAATTATTGTTTCTTTAATAAATAAGGTCTTTGAGAAATTCTTAATGGAATAAAACAGAGGGAACTTTGGCCGTAAGGTTGTTTTGTTTCGGTCACAAAGGCGTTTTGCCTGCATCCCAAACACCTTGAGGTAGGACTGTAGTTGCTTACTCTAGATCAGAGGTCCCCAAAGTGGGTTCCTTAACGGACTGTCTGGGGTTCAGTGAAATCATTTAGTAAAAACATTTTTCTAAAAATTTGTTTTTGTGGCTATAGATTTATACTATATTTCTATATGTAACCTACAGGTGAGACTGTAGTTGCTAACTCTAGATCAGAGGTTCCCAAAGTGGGTTGCTTAACGGACTGTCTGGGGTTCAGTGAAATCATTTAGTAAAAACATTTTTCTAAAACTTTGTTTTTTGTGGGTATGGATTTATTCTATATTTATATATGTTACCTACAGGTGGGACTGTAGTTGCTTACTCTAGATCAGAGGTTCCCAAAGTGGGTTCCTTAACGGACTGTCTGGGGTCCAGTGAAATCATTTAGTAAAAACATTTTTCTAAAAATTTGTTTTTTGTGGGTATGGATTTATTCTATATTTATATATGTTACCTACAGGTGGGACTGTAGTTCCTCACTCTAGATCAGAGTTCCCAAAGTGGGTTCCAGAAGCCAGGGGTTCCTTAATGAACTGTCTGGGGTTTCGTGAAAAAAATTTAGTAAAAATATTTTTCTAAAAAAAAATTTTTTTTGTCGATATGGATTTATTCTATATTTCTTGTGAATCATGAAACCGAATAATGTTTATATCTACATATACCCATAAATAGAAGTGGTCAAAATTTTATTCATGTTTAGGATGAATCACTAGTCAGTTTTTGAAACTATCTGATTCCCGAATTTCCTGCTATTCCTGACGATGACGACATCGAAATGTAGTAGTGAGTTTCAGTGATTTTATTTCTGTGTGTTCTTTTGAAAATTCTTGTTTATTCAGTTCAAAGAATCGTTAAAAAAACATCGATCTAGTTTACTTTGTTCTTGGTGGAGGTGAAAGGTTGAGACAGGTCTTAATAAATCAAAGAAAGCAAATAAACCATTTCTGTTTGGAGGGGCACTAGAATTCTTTCTGATAGCTAAATAAATTGTCTCCTAGCAAACAGGGCAGGTATTGTCTTGCTCCAACTATTGTAGGTGACCCGAATGACTACAGGGATACAAGAACCAGTCAACAATACCCGACTCTAACTGGGTCTGCAGGCAGTCATGTCCAGTAGTTATTCTAAAGTGACCGCAGACACGATAACGAGGCAAGTTGTTACGGATCATAATCAATGATTCGCCTTGGAGACAGTAGTTTCTCTCTAATCTTATCACGACTGCCTTTACAGCGTGATGCATCTCTACATAGTCGCATAAATCATTGAGTATATGCTACTAGCAAGTAGTGACAAAGAACTAATATCAATTCATCAGAAAACATTCCTTTCTTGACATTTAAAAAAAGACATTTACTCATTCTGAGGTAAAATGGAAAAACAAACAAAAGTTTTCACACAAATTAAGTTTTATTCAACGCGTTTCGAACACTTTGTGTTCATCATCAGGAAGACACCAAGGATTTGGTGCTGACGGGTTGGTCCAGTGAAAACAACCTTGAAAAGAAATTTAGAATAAACTTCACTGATTTATACATTTATACAAAGAACGCGTTTCGAACACTTGATGTTCTTCTTCAGGTTAGATCTGCTCTGCTGGGGTGTAACCCTGCTCTTCAAATGTAATGTAACCTGAAGAAGAACATCAAGTGTTCGAAATTCGTTTTTTATTTTCTTGTAATAAACTTTTTTTATGTGGAGACTTAATACTTTTCCTACATATGAGTAAAATACCACACTATAACAGATTGCACAGTTAAGGAACATTTAAGACAATTAAAACTAAGTTTGATTTATAAAAAAAAACAAAAACTTATCCAAGGACTATCTTGTCTAAGGGACTGTTTCAACTTTTCGATGATGCGTATTCTGATTTCATCAGACACTATTGGAGGACTACTTTGTGGTTTTGTCTAAGACACTACCAGTCTGATGAAATTTAATATCAAACAACCTACTGTTGTATCAGAGATGGGGCTCATCACCAGCATAAATTCGATTAAATTTCTCATCATCAGATCGATTAGTAGCATCATCATTACAAGACATAAACACTAACTCAACTAGCTCGTTTATTGTTAAAGGCATATCTGAAAATTAAAGCAAAAAAATGGGTTAGAGTGTACTTTAGGAACCCCAGCGTTTACAGAGACGGACCTTTACACAGAGGTTATAAGGGTTTCCCTACTCTCCAGTAGGGATTTTGGAGTCATTTCTTTTTATTAAATGGCAACTTATACTTATATTGCAGTAATGTTTATTTCAATATAAGTTAATTAGTTCTTGCTGTATTCCTGGTTTGGGAGAAGACCAAACACTTCTTTCAGTCTAATAAATAGACATTATTTACCTCAAATTATCAATTACAACAAAATCCATCTATGTTTACATTTTGATATTATTGAAACAAATTAGTTTTATAAACATTTTGGCCATTTTTGATTTTTCAACTCTGGGGTTCCTAAACTGCCTCTTCCAAAAAATGTTAAATGGAAAATATGACTAAAAAAACTTATATATGAATTCGAATTATATATGAATTGTATATTATATATGAATTCGAATTATGTATGAATTGTATATTATATATGAATTCGAATTATATATGAATTGTATATTATATATGAATTCGAATTATATATGAATTGTATATTATATATGAATTCGAATTGTATATGAATTCGAATATATAATATGAATTGTATATTATATATGAATTCGAATTGTATATGAATTGTATATTCTATATGAATTCGAATTATATATGAATTGTATATTATATATGAATTCGAATTGTATATGAATTGTATATTCTATATGAATTCGAATTATATATGAATTGTATATTCTATATGAATTCGAATTATATATGAATTGTATATTATATATGAATTCGAATTATGTATGAATTGTATATTATATATGAATTCGAATTATATATGAATTGTATATTATATATGAATTCGAATTATATATGAATTGTATATTATATATGAATTCGAATTGTATATGAATTGTATATTATATATGAATTCGAATTATATATGAATTGTATATTATATATGAATTGTATATTATATATGAATTCGACTGATATAATGACTGATCATTCAAACAATGGTAAATTACTCTATAAGAGTAAACCTACTGAGTAGCTCCGACTCCAGGATCATCTTACGAGGTATAACGGTTTTACCTATTTCTAATATAAGTCCAATAGAATATGAGTATATCATCTGCAGTGTGACTCTGACACATATCATACTGCTGAGGTTCCCAAAGTGGGTTTCGCGGAACCCAGGGGTTCCTTAACGGACTGTCTGGGGTTCCACCAAAAACATTAAAAAAAAAAATTTATTTTTATTTTTTTTTTAGTGGTTATGGATTTATTCAGTGTTTCATGTGAATTATGAAACCGAATAATGTGTGTATCTACGTTTTGAAAGTAGTACTCCTACTTGGATGGAGTTTATTGCAATATTTTCACATGCTCCATTTTTATCGGACTGTCTGGGGTTCCACCAAAAATATTAAAAAAATTTTTTTTTAAATTTTTTTTGTGGGTATGGATTTATTCAATGTTTCTTGTAAATCATGAAACCGAATAATGTGTATATCTACTTTTTTTTTTCCTTTAAAGTAGTACTCCTATTTGGTTGGAGTTTATCGGAATATTTTCACATGCTCCATTTTTTATAAGACGTATGTATAATATTGATATAGCATATCTACTTATACACATAAGTGGAGTGGTCAAAATTAATTCATATTTAGGATGAATCACTTGTCAGTTTTTGACGATATCTGATTTCCAAATTTCCTGCTATTGCAAAAATAGCACTTGACACATTGCTGCCATTTCCCACTACCTACTTAGGTAAAACTGGATTTTCCTTTTATACTGCCGTAGAAACTAAATACTCAAGTAGACTCAATGCTGTTGCTGACTCGAGAATCAAACTCTCAGCTATAAAGCCAAAAATTATTACAAAATAAAGTTTATGTTAAAATTGCTTGGAAATCTGTTTTATGTTTTATATACCTGTGGGAAATATGAAAATTAAAATCTTTTAGTTTTGAATTTTTATTTGAGAAATACACATTGCAGTAATATTAATTTTTATTTGTTTTTATACTTATATACTATTTATAAAGGCATGTGAAATTATTTATATTATGATTGTATTAAGTCATTAGAATCTGGGGTTCCCGGGAAAGTAACTGAAGCAAAAACGGTTCCGCGTCAAAAAAAGTTTGAAAAACTCTATCATACTATAATCAATATGAAAACTTTGAGACTCCCAAGTATTATACACTGTCAACTGTCAGCTATACTGTGTGTAATAATGTACATATTTACATACTAAGTAGCTCAAGGAATATACTTCCTGAAGCTGTTTCAGTTTAACAGAGCAGTTTAATCTACCATCTTCCTCCTTATAATTATATAACTATTATTATTAATTCAATTACCGCTTGACTTTTAACTAGTTAATTGCGTCAGTCTTAATCTCTCCCTATCTCTCTCTATCTATCTATATATCTCATGCTAACTCGCACATAAGACCTGAAGACAAATTGTATTGCCTTCAAGGATGTTATTTTTGTACTTTTTTATTGTTGTTTTTTTTAAAGTGGTACAATTGATGGTTAACACTTGGTAATTCCTTCACAGCGCTTACCATTATGTCTGTCCCCTGTGTCCGCTTGCAACTGTCATTTTCCTTTATTCAAAGATATTACCTTTTGTTTAGTCTTATTTCAAATGTCATTCATTTTCTATTGTTTTTCTAAAATGTATGTTCTATCATTTTTAACTCATCGTACCCGTTTGAAGTTTGAAGAGACCGTTACTAATGTTTATAATATTTGATCTATTAAATTTAATTAGAGAAGATTCAATAATATTTCTTAACAACATTGATAAACATTAGTAACGGTCTCTTCAAACTTGATACTTTCGTCACGAGGGCAATAGCCTCTTCAAAGAGGGTTGACAGCTAGCGGATAGTTTTTTACTCTTTCTTACTGTACTCCTTTGTTTCCCCAAACATCCCTTTCTGGACATTAGTCCTTTCCTGCGCTTTCACCCTTTTAAAATACCACTCTTCCCTCCCACTCTTCTCAACCCCTCACCAGATGTTTTCTGCATCTAGTGTTTCAGTTGGGTTTTTGACTCTGACGAAGACCGCTTGTTGCGGTTGAAAGATCTTAGTCTTGTTTTCCCATTTCTTATTGTGGTTTGATCAGTGATATATATATATAAAAGTTTTGTTGCTTCCTATATCTCAAAAACCTTGCCCTAAGTCCAAATAGGCATTGCTGAAATACTGTGATATGAACCAATAGTGATTTTGAGCGGTTTAAAAAATTTAATAGAAATTATGAAAGAAAAAGTCTCCAGATAAGAAAGTTTTGAATCCAACATGTTTATGAGGCGACGTTTTTCATAGTTTGGTATCTCATGGTACCTGACTGCACACACAGTTGACAGAAATGTGTTCACCGGGCCGCTTTATTATGATTTATTATTTAATTAATTCGAAAAGCATATTATAATAATTTCGTTAAAGACCCTCAAGGCTTGTTTAAACATAATATATGTTGATCTTTTATTTATTAAAGTAATAAATAACATTGTTAATTACTATAGAAGAATTGTTAATGATATTTTGTACTTTCTACATGGGTAAGAAGATGGAACGGAGTGCGTACTCACTGTACCTAGAGCTTAGTTTGTAATTCAGGCTATAAACATGTTAAGATGGTGTTCGTGAGGGGATGGCATTTATAAAAGAGGAGGAATAGAAAGGAAGCATTGCTTTTGCATAAGTGAAACAGAGATGGTGAGTCATTAAAAGATGCCAAACGAGGACAGAGAGCATAAACCAGTTGAGTTTAATTAGAGGCAGCACTTTCGCTGTAATTGAAAGCAAGTTTTACTTACTAGTAAATGAAAAGTAAAGTTATCTGTGTATTCCTTTTTTACCCGGGGCCAGTCCTGTCACTTAAAATTTAACAGTATCCCAAGATTTAGACTATGAAATTCCCAATACTCCAATAAACATCGCAAAATACATAATATACGTATAATAAAATATTTCTTCATAAAACTCACGTTTTTAATGTCCACTTTATTCATCGTCAAGGATATATATATATAAAGATTTCACATAAACACGTGAAACAACAATCAATGATCAAACCACAATAAGAAATGGGAAAACAAGACTAAGATCTTTCAACCGTAACAAGCGGTCTTCGTCAGAGTCAAAAACCCGGGTTTTTGACTCTGACGAAGACCGCTTGTTACGGTTGAAAGATCTTAGTCTTGTTTTCCCATTTCTTATTGTGGTTTGATCATATATATATATATATATATATATATATGATATTTTCTTTTAATGACTGCTTTTCTGTTCAAATCATTAAGGTAGTGACCACTGATAACCGTAGTTTGACATTAAGAGCGTCTGAGGAGGCCCACATATGGTTATTGGGGGCCCGATCAGATCCCGGTTTAAATCAGAAGCGTTAACTTTTATTTGTTTTTCCTTTTATTTTTAACTTATATATTCATATTCATATATATATTTTTTCATTATTTTTCCCCCTTTTTTTATTATATATATATTTTTTTATTTTTTTTATTTTATTATTTTTTTATATTTTTTTTTTTTTAATTTGTTTTTATTATTATATCCTTTTTTATAATTTTGAATTTATAATTTTTAATTTTATAATTTTATCTATTGTTTTTACTTTTACTTTCTCCGTTCTCCGACGTTTAGTGCCTAGCTCCTTTTTTACGCTAGTCCTGCTCTCTTCGGTTGACTCTTTATTTCTTCATTCGCGCTCCGTTCTTCGACGTGGGGAGATCTCTCTCACTTCGTCCTCTCTACTAGTCTACTCTCCTGATGACGAACAACAGTTCGAAATATTGAATTCTGTAAGTTTTCTTTGTATTCTCTTTTCTGTGTCGTGCTTTGTGTAATTTAAAGTTATATATATATATATATAATATATATATATATATATATATATATTTCATTTTATCATATTCGATTACTTGAAGCAACGACCAACGACCAACCAATATAACCGCGCACTATAGTGCATGTCGTAACTAGCAGTTCCAGACCAGAGGCCTTCTACTGCTTGATTACTGTGCTACTATAACTTTGAATGTCAGTAATTCATGTCAGATATTAAGTTAGTCTGTACAGTAATGATGTCGTATTCGCGGTCATGTGGTCTTGTTAGTCATTGTTTTCAATGTTTTTAGTCATGAGTTGGAAAAGTAGTCAGATAGTCAGTGGATGAAGTAATTGTTCAGTGAGGTTGAGGAAGGTTAGTGGTATGATTTAGAGTTTGTGCATCAAGGAGGAGGTTCGGATGAGTAGATAGTTTGTTGTCTTGATTGGTAGTAAGTCGGGTGATGTAACTATCTATGGATTCCATTTTCAAATCATGGTGAATATCAACATTACGGGCGTACCAAGGATAAGGCGGGCACACTTATTTTGAACAATCTGGATACATGTCTTGTTTGTTGGTGCAGCTCTAAACCAGACGGAGCATCCATAAGTCATCGTTGAACGAGTAACCCCCTTGTAGACAAGGTTCTTGACCGAATCGGGAAAATTCCTTGATTTGAAAAGAGAATATATACCATATTATACATCAAGTAAATTCCAAGCTTGGATTTCTTATGGAGATGTTGCTTGAATGTTAATCTAGAGTCTAAAATAAAACCCAGATATTTTACATGGGTTTCGTAGGGAATTATCTGGTTACCAATGAAGACAGGAGAAGGACGGGGAGAGACACCCTTGCAGAATCGAACATGGGAGCTCTTTGTTGGGTTCAACGCTAGTTTCTACTTTGTGAATCAATGCAAAGCTCCATCAAGGAAACATTGCGATTTCCTGGTGGCATAACTCACATTAGCACATCTATAAGCTACAGCATTGTCATCCGCGAAGAGTCCGAGAAACGTCTCAATCTGATTGGGTGAATTGGGAGTTATTATAGCAGGAGACTTCCCCAATATATTTTTTATAGAATTGCGCAATTGTTGCAGGCAAAGTTATAAATGGCTTAGAGGCTGTCTCCAAAAACAGTGCATAACAAAGAATGCACAAAATTGTTTAACCTAGGAGGCTGCAAAATTCCAAGTAAAAGAAATCAAAAATGGCACTGTTCATAGAAGATACGAAAGTAGTTTTGCAGATTATAAATAGATCTGCAGAAAGGTTGACGGTGTTGTTTCTTTGCCTATTTTCAACTGTTTTCTTTTCATATCTTCTATGAACAGTGCCATTTTTTATTTATTTTTCTAAAAATTTTGTAGGCTCCCAGGTTAAACAATATTGTGCATTCTTTGTTATGCACTGTTGTGTCAGGCAGTCACTAGGGCAGGATTTCCTAAACTTGAAATTCTGTTGTGAGCCAAGGCTTCACATTCAAATAACAAATGATGTACTGTTTTCTCCAGCATGTTGCATTTTCTACAGAGAGGTTCTTCTGTAATAATCCCTAATCTATGTAGATATTTTTTTTTCCAATAATGATGTCCTGCTAGAAAACCCCATCATTATTTCATTTGGCTATAAATAGTTAAGCCATTTATAACTGTGCCAGCAACAACTACACAATTCTATTAAAAAACATATTGGTTCAAGTAATTTAACTATTATATATTATATCTTCTATGAACAGTGCCATTTTTTATTGTATTTTCTTACTATTTTAGTCTCCCAGGTTAAACAATTTTGCATTCTTTGTTATGCACTGTTGTGTCAGGCAGTCACTAGGGCAGGATTTGCAAACTTGAAATTCTGTTGTGAGCCAGGCTTCACATTCGAGTAATTAAAAAACATGTACTTTTTGTCCAAATGTTGCATTTTCTGGAGCGGTTTAGACCTGTAATGATCCTCAAATTGTAAATATTCTTGGTCCGTAATGTCAGCTGTTCACGAAATATCTATCAGGATGTTCCAAATTTGTACAATATAGTTAAGCCATTTTTAACTATCCAGCAACAACTATCATCATTTATTAAATCAAAACATATTGCTTCAAGTAATTGAATAAGATAAAACGGATAAATATATTACAATCGTTTTGGAAATTCGTTCCAAAACAAAATTAGATATAGTTCAATATAGACAAAAAAACATAGAAAAAAAAAAAAAACACTTACAGTCTCTAATTTTCGGTTTAAACCGTCTTCAGGAGAGATAAGAGAGGGAAACCAAGCGCACTGGTTCAGAGACCCAGTCTACAACCGACCAGTGCGCTTGGTTTCCCTCTCTTATCTCTCCTAAAGACGGTTTAAACCGAAAATTAGAGACTGTAAGTGTGTTCTTTTGATTTCTCTATGTTTCTTTATCTATATTGAACTATATATATATATAATCTCCAAAAATTGTTCTTGACCTCTTCTATTCTATTCTATATTTTGTTATTAAGGGCTAGATCAAATAAAAGAAAATAAACTCCTTCCTAGGCCGACGTTTCGATGTATATGTACATCATCTTCAGGGCTAAAATTAGAGTAAGTAGTTCTCTATGTGAGTTGTAGATTGTTTTGGTAAATGTATTATAGTTCTTACTCTAATTTTAGCCCTGAAGATGATGTACAAATACATCGAAACGTCGGCCTAGGAAGGAGTTTATTTTCTTTTATTTGACCTAGCCCTCAAGAGAGAAATGAAGGTAAAGGGAGTTACAAATATGCGCCACAGACCAGGGAGTTATTTAGAAGGAATGTGTTTACCCTCATTAACAGGGGTGGGGAACAAGTTCGACAAAAAGAGCCAAGATTTTAAACTGTGAGAGTCAGAGAGCCACACCACACAAAAGCATATAATTTTAACAATAATATATTAAACACATAATATAACATGCTCAGTCAGGTGTTTAGGTGTTTTTTGTTACCTTGTTGGAGTGATGGGATGATAATCTCAATGGGATTTCTGGCATTTTTGTTTTCAGTAATCTTCTGCAAATCAGGTTTGTATTCAGTTGTAGCCACTCGGAGCAGTTCCTTTACATGAGTGTCAGTCAGAATGGACCGGTGCTTTGATTTTACGTGTTTCAAACTAGAAAACAGCTTTTCACAGACGTATTTTGACGAGAACAATAGACAGCAGCTTGAGAGTGGCTCTTTTTACACACGGATTTTTCAGTTGGCAATTCTCGTTAAACATAACATGGCCTTCCTTCAAAAGAGATTTCAGTCATCGTCCTGGCTTAGCCATCTCAGTTCACTCGCTGCTTCTCAGTAACAAGGGGTTTTCAGAAGTTGGTGTCAACCTAAATGGATGATGAATGTACAGCTGATTGCATATGCTCTATGTATCTTTATCTGTATATGACCTATATATATATTCATATTATAAAATTGATTCTTGACCTAAAATCTATTCTATCTATTTTGGTTATTAAGGGCTAGATCAAATAAAAGAAAAAACTCCTTCTAGGCCGACGTTTCGATGTATATGTACATCATCTTCCAGGGCTAAAATTAGAGTAAGTAGTTCTCTATGTAGTTGTAGATTGTTTTGGTAATCGTATTATAGTTAGTTACTGTAATTTTAGCCCTGAAGATGATGTACAAATACTCGAAACGTCGGCCTAGGAAGGAGTTTATTCTTTATTTGACCTAGCCCTCAAGAGATGATAATGAAGGTAAAGAGCCGCAGTTCATAAATTATGCGCCACGGAGCCGCATGCGAGCTCTGTAGAAGGAATGTGTTTGCCACCTCTCATTAAGACTAATATATCCCAGTCATTCAATGTAAATTAAATTATATTTATTGTTATTACGACGTCAATTAAACATTTTAATGAGTTTGATTAATTAATTCAAATGACTATGAGAAGAATTATTTGATTAGAGTTCATTATTACAAGGCAATTGCAAGTAATGACAATGACGAAGCCACTGCTGACAGCTAGAAATGTCCAATTAGTTACAGTTTTGAGTTCTCTTTTGCTAAAGTATGTAATGCAGTCTTATCTCAAATTCATTATTTTAGACTGTCAAAATATCGTGTTCATTTGTTAACCAACAAAACAAACATTCTTGTAATGTTTCTTAAAAGAAGCCAGTCTCAACGCCTCAACTGCCTTCTTAACATAATTTCTGTGTAGTTTACTATATGATAGTTTTATTTTTCGGTTTATTGTTGTTTAATAATAAACAAAAATGTTATAATTTAATCTACAATTATCAATAATGTCTTGCATATTATTATAGATTCAATTATAATAAAACTTTTATGCAACTTTAACATGATTAAACACTTCGAAAAATATTAAGATATGTTGGGCATCTTTTAATGATATCATTAATTCAATAATTACTAAATGACTTTACAATAAATGTTACTTTTGGTTTTGTTAATAAGTAGAAATATTTATTCTTACAGAGTATTTACGAAATAGTAATTCGAAATTGAACTGGTTAGGATTTGTTTAGTTGCTATTTAAAAATCGAATGTGAAAATGAAAGTGATTATAGCAAGAGAGATTGTGATAGTATTTTCGTAGATCTTTTCGAGTTTGAGATTAAAGAAGACATTGTTGAATGAAACTATTTTAATTGACGTAATGTGTGTTGATAGATTAGTTTGATTTGATGTAGGGAAGTAGTAAGGGAAACAATACGATTGGGCACTTAGGTAATAAAGTGGCATGTCTGAAACATGTCGAACTGGCCTGAAAAGCGGAAAAAAACTCTTCCGCCACAAAACCAATTAGGCGTAATAGCTAATTAATTGAAAAAATCAGACAGCTCTTGGAAAGAAAGGGGTCATTTCATGAAGGAAATAATCCACTGAAAAGGAAATGCACATAATAACTGTGGAGTTGAAAAGAAATCAGAGGTCTTTTTAATTTTAGGTTAAAAGTAAAGATGAAAACATATCAATTGAAAGCACACTCATCATCAGAAATGATGAATAATCTTGAGTTTAATTACGAAGAATCTCTAATTGAGACGATTGTTTACAATGATTTGCATAAAGGCTTCTAAATGACTGCATCAATAAAACGTAGCATCATTATAATTTATTGATTTAACAAATAAACTTGTCATTCATTAGAAAGCATGACTAGTAAGTTATTGGTTTGTTAGAAAAAACTATTAATCACTGAATATAATAGAATCAATTAGTGATGTCACCTGATGGGTAATTACATGTAGTTCAGGGTCTGCAAGATAATTATACTTCCAATTTATTTTGTTAATCACTTAAAAAGAGATAATTACTCAAATGCATATTAAAAATAATTATTCCATTTAATTGATATTTTTTTAATGCTCATTTTATTTAAATGATATAGCCATTATAATTTTTTTCAATGAATAAAGGGTTATTGATTATTACGATTATTACTCGTATTTTAATTAAAGAGAAAGTTGTTTTTAATAAATTACTTATATTCATTGCAGTCTACGATTTCAATTAGATTAGGAAAGATAAATTTTACAAGTAATTTTGTTTGGAACTATTAGCGAATAGTTGTCGCTATTAACCTTATAATACATTTTTCAATATTCCAAAGTTCATTGAACTTGTATCGTAGACTGCTCGTGTAACACAATTTCTGTTTCATTTCTGTGAGTTCTTTTTTTCAATATAGATTATTTAGTTTTGTGGAATCGTTTCATTTAATTGGTTATTTATATATATCATGATATTCAATGATCAAACCACAATAAGAAATGGGAAAACAAGACTAAGATCTTTCAACCGTAACAAGTGGTCTTTGTCAGAGTCAAAAACTTAACGTGTTTATGTGAAGTCTTTTTATATAATTATATATATATATATGGTCATTTTTATATATATATATATATATATATATATATATATATATATTGATAAAAGTATCGACTGTGGAATAGAAACGAAAATAAAGCTTATCGGGACTCGATTAGTTCTTCAGGTTCAAATTAAACTCTCAATGCCAACGTTTCGGTCTTTATTTAAAACCTTTTTCATAGGCCTACAAAAAAGGCCTATTTTTGTAGGCATTTAAAGAACTGTGTGCTGCTAATGCAGTGGCATTAATTTTCTTTTTTCTTATAGAATAACTGTGCTTGTAAGTACTTTCCTTTAAAGGAATGTAATGAACTTTTACACAGTATTAATAAAGGCCATAATTTTGATTTTGATGAAATAAAAATAATAGCCAAATAAATCGATGAACAGAGAAGGAAAACTCTGGAAATATTATATATTAGAAAGGACCAGTCATCCATTAATTATAGAAGTGACATTTCAAATTTAAATAGTGTTTATTCGGGTGTGTTAAGTCAAACATTGTTGGGTCTCCAACCGTCTCTGTACCAGTGCGCTTGGTTTCCCTCTCTTATCTCTCCTAAAGACGGTTCAACCGAAAATTAGAGACTGTAAGTGTATGTTTTTAATTTCTCTATGTTTCTTTATGCACATTTATTCATATTTACTTCCGATCGTATTTTCATCGAAAAGTGTAAATATTTATATGTATATAACAATTAAAAGAAACGGTCCAGCGGACTTTTTTAAATAAAATAAATTCAAAACGAAGGAAACACACAGAAAGACACAGACATAACTCACATCGATATTCCACTGATGACGACAATGGTCCAAATATCGATGTGAGTTATGTCTGTGTCTTTCTGTGTGTTTCCTTCGTTTTGAATTTATTTTATATATATATATATATATACAGAGTTGACTGTCGTCCCTCCGTCAATTCACTTCTTCTCCTGAGGACGACCGCCATTACGGTCGAAATATTGAAAAGTGAGTCTTTGTTGTGTTTCAGTTTATGTGTCACTGCTTATTTTGGTTATATATATATATATATATATATATATATATATATATATATATCTAACACTATTTATCTTATTTATTGGAGTGTGTACTGATTTCAAATACATAAAAAATGATACAAACTTTAAAGTAATTGAGAATACTGATGAAACTAGATATCTGATGACTAAACACTGGCTTTAAATAAAGTAATGTACCGCCCACTAGTAATGGCACTGATGATCTCCCATAAGTATATTCAATTCTGTTAATATGAAGAATGTCAAAAGTTATACTATTGCCTTCTTTTGACACGCAAAATTTATTTTTTTTTTGTAAATTTAGAAAAAACTCTGGCCTAGTGATGAGGTGATTGTCTATGAAAGTATAGGACATCTTCAAAATGCCTGCAATCCAAAAACAATTTTAGCTTGATAGGATAATCTAGTATAAATGACAAATGGCTGGCGATCTTACACAAGCCTTGCCTTCACGCAAAGAGCATTTTTTGAAAACCCTCTTGCTTCATCTCAACTCTTCATGTAAGAGAAGTTCATTGATGGGGTCTCACTCAACTGGTCGGGCAGTTACCTCTTGACAAATATGTCTCATCTTGACTCCAAACACCTCTTGGCTCTATCCCACTCGCTCTTTCTCTCAAAACAAATATATATATATATAAAGATTTCACATAAACACGTGAAACAACAATCAATGATCAAACCACAATAAGAAATGGGAAAACAAGACTAAGATCTTTCAACCGTAACAAGCGGTCTTCGTCAGAGTCAAAAACCCAACTGAACACTAGATGCAGAAAACATCTGGTGAGGAGTTGAGAAACATGATTTTCCCCAAACATCCCTTTCTGGACATTAGTCCTTTCCTGTGCTTTCACCCTTTTAAAATACCACTCTTCTCTCCCACTCTTCTCAACTCCTCACCAGATGTTTTCTGCATCTAGTGTTCAGTTGGGTTTTTGACTCTGACGAAGACCGCTTGTTACGGTTGAAAGATCTTAGTCTTGTTTTCCCATTTCTTATTGTGGATTGATATATATATATATATATATATATATTATTAAAGTAGACGGCGGCTTCCGCATTCACGACCTTTTTGCTAGTGTTTTCTAGTTTTCTAACTAGTTTTCCTTGGTAGGGAATGATTTCATGAAGGAGTTGTCCCAGAGATATCAAAGAAATAATTTTGTAGCTTACTCAAGAAAAGTAGTTAGAAAACTAGAAAACACTAGCAAAAAGGTCGTGAATGCGGAAGCTGCCGTCCAATTTAATAAAATATGTTTACAAGAGAATCTGCTGTCAATATACACTAATATATATATTTGTAAATTTAGGGAGCAATCCTTCTTTTATACATGTTCAAATTACTATGAATGGTCAATTTCACTATGAAATTGATTCATGCCACAGTACAAAGGTCGTTCAACAAAACATGCATTATATATATAATATATATATATATACACTAAAATTTTCTAAAAAACACACAGAAAAGAAATCACTGAACTCACTACTATATTTCGATGTCATCGTCGTCAGGAATAGATGGGAATCGCTCCAAAGGCTGATAACGACCGTTATACGTCTATTCCTGACGACGAGGACATCGAAATATAGTAGTGAGTTCAGTAATTTCTTTTCTGTGTGCTCTTTTAAAAATTTTAGTTTATTCAGATCGAAGAATGGTTTCATCTAATTGGTATTATATATATATATATATATATATATATATATATATATATATATATATATATATATATATAATAAAATAAAAAACGAAGGAAACACACAGAAAGACACAGACATAACTCACACCGATATTTCGACAATCGTCGTCATCAGGAGGTGCGAAGAGCGAAGAGTCCTGATGACGACTTCGCATCTCCTGATGACGACGATTGTCGAAATATCGATGTGAGTTATGTCTGTGTCTTTCTGTGTGTTTCCTTCGTTTTTTATTTTATTGTAAAAAAGTCCGCTGGACCGTTTCTTTTAATTGTGTATATATATATATAATATATATATATATATATATATATATATATATATTTGAGTTGACTGTCGTCCCTCCGTCAATTCACTTCTTCTCCTGAGGACGACCGCCATTACGGTCGAAATATTGAAAAGTGAGTCTTTGTTGTGTTTCTGTTTATGTGTCACTGCTTATTTTAATTGTATATATATATATATATATATATATATATAAAGAATTCACATAAACACGTGAATTAACAATCAATGATCAAACCACAATCAGTTCCCTCTTACAGGATCAGTTGGGTTTTTGGCTCTGACGAAGACCGCTTGATACAGTTGAAAGATCTTAGTCTTGTTTGCCCATTTCTTATTGTGGTTTGATCATATATATATATGGTAGGTTTTGTTCTTTGAGGGCTTGGTCTTATAAAGGAAAATGAACTCTTCCCTAGTCCAACGTTTCGATGTATTTTTACATCATCTTCAGAGCTAAAATTAGAGTAAGAACTATAATACATTTACCAAAACAATCTATAACCCACATAGAGAACTAAATTATTGAGAACAAACAACACAACCAAATTCTCATGTAACATAAATAACCAATAGCACACTTTCCAAGGTAAAACTAATTTCCTTTTGTTTGATATTTTGAAATAGATGTGTATTTAACAACTCTTGAATGTAAAATAACCTTTTGTATGTATGTGTTGTTCTTCAATGTATATCATCAGAGAGCAAACAAAGTAAAAAACAAAGCTAACAATGAAAGTAGTGTAGAAGGAAGGTAAAACTTACCTTCCTTCTCCATTGCTTATGTTATTCTCTCAGTTTTTACTCTGTTTGCTCTCTGATGACGTACATTGAAAGCCATTGGAGCATTTCTTCTATTGGTTTTCTTTTCCATTGTTTTTTAAACTTTATTGATTGGATCATGTGCTTATTTATTGTTATTTTTCTACATAAATATATATATATATATATATTATATATATATATATATATATCAGTACACAAATGAAGAAAAGCAACACACAGAGAAAGAAACACACTTACAAACTCAAATTTTCGGATGAATACAACTTGTATTCACTTGCTCTCTGACGACGTGAAAACGAAAGGCCTCAGAGCGACTATCTTCATTCATTTGTGGTGAGTTACCTGAATATATATATATTTATATTTGTAAAATTTGGAAGCAGTCCTTCTTTTAAGCATATTTCGTTGAACAGCTGACCGTATTTCGCTGATGTCATTTTCTTCACTAGTTTTTCAAGGTTTCTGAATACCTTCTTCTTTCCTTCATCCTTTGTCGGTTTCAACTTAATTAACATTCTCCAACGTTTGGATGAAGGAAAGAAGAAGGTATTCAGAAACCTTGAAAAACTAGTGAAGAAAATGACATCAGCGAAATACGATCAGCTGTTCAACGAAATATATATATATATATACAAAACTATAGTTCATCGGGACTCGGTCAGTTCTTCAGATTCAAATTAAACTCTCATAGCCAACGTTTCGGTCTTTATTTAAAACATTTTTCTTAGGCCTACAAAACAGAGTAAATATAAAAAATAATACAATCAATCAAAAATCAAACATGCATAAAAGTGCAATTAGTGTCAATTAAGAAATTACAATAGAAATTTTAACAATAAGTTAGTGAGAAAAAATTTCCAGAAGTATAAATTTTGAAACAGAAAAACTAAGTTTTACATTACAAATTATTTTACAAAGAAAAATAGTATATGGATATATATTGCAAAGAGGGAGAAACACAAATGATAACTATACACTAGTATTCACAGTATTTCGATCTTTTGAAGGCTACCAGAAAAAGATTTTTTAGTCAATGCAGAAGCTGCTGCAAAATTTAATTTTGCAGATACGGTATGAGTTTGAACCTGAAGAAGACCGCTTGTCACAGTTGAAAGGACTTGATCTTTTTTTTTTATGAATTCTTACTGTAGTTTAGACGTTGATTTTTATTTTACGGGTTTATTGTGGATCTTGTGTAAAAATAATTTTTTTATAAATCGGAATAAGAGGTTTGAATGTGATATTTGATCGACTGTTTATTGACTAAATGACTTGCTTGTTTTTGTTCTGTGTCTGTTTGGGGGTCTTTGAAGTTGTGTTGTTTCCGGCGCTAATTACCCCTTCCCCCCTCACCCAATAAAAACAAGCAAGTCATTTCGTCAAGTAGAAGTTAATTATACATATAAATATATTTATTAGTTGGCTTTCGACTTCACTATGGACCACTTCCATATTTGTAAAATTTGGGAAAAGTCCTTCATTTAAACATTTTTCACTGAATAATTGAACATAAATTTTCATGAAGTCATTTTCTTGATAAGTTTTCTAGAAATTTTCTTCTAAATAATTTCTTCAACGTTTGGATGAAGAAAATAAGAAAATTATTTAGAATCTTTGAAATTCTTGTGACTAGCAAAATACGGTAAATTATTCAAAGAAATATATATATATATATATATATATATATATATATATATATATATATAAAGATTTCACATAAACACGTGAAACAACAATCAATGATCAAACCACAATAAGAAATGGGAAAACAAGACTAAGATCTTTCAACCGTAACAAGCGGTCTTCGTCAGAGTCAAAAACCCAACTGAAGGTTCAGTTGGGTTTTTGACTCTGACGAGGACCGCTTGTTACGGTTGAAAGATCTTAGTCTTGTTTTCCCATTTCTTATTGTGGTTTGATCATATATATATATAATATATTATATATATATATATATATATAATATATATATATATATATATATATATATATATATATATATATATATATATCAATGATTAAACCATAATAAGAAAATGGGAAAACAAGATTTCTTATTTTCTTTCCTTATTGTGGTTTGATCATTGATTGTTATTTCACGTGTTCATGTGAAATCTTTATATATATATGTATAATATAAAAATATATACAAAAATATATATATATATAAAAACAGTCTAGTCGAAGGTTTTGTCCGGTTAACATTGTTGTTCCTTTAAATAATGTAAATTTCATTTTCTTAGTTAAAGAATTCTTACTTCTGCCTATGAAAAAGGTTTTAAATAAAACCGAAACTTTGGCAACGAGAGTTTGATTTTTTATCCTGGAAAATTGACCGAACCCCGATTAGAGAACACACCTATTCTATCAAACGGCCGATATATTATTGAAGTATATATATATATATATATATATATATATATATATATATACCAAAGAGTGAGTTAAAAGAGAGTAGGATTGGTCTGGAGAGGTTGTTGTAAAGACTAATGGCAATGTTAAGTAAGTACAGTGAGTTAAGGATAATGCATCGTTGTTGAATGGGTTGGCATATTACCGAGGAAGTAAGAGGCATTAGAGAGCAAGTAGACAGAGTGAAAGGCAGGGAGTACTTGTGAATAACTAATACTGCACTAAGTATTTATGGGCGGGAAGACAGAGAAATGAGAGGCGATTAAAAACGACTTATCGAGGAGCTCACGAAAATACTTGGCTGACTTACAAGGAGGAAGAAGAGATGGGTGGCGGTTAAGGTGAGGGTCACGAAAGGTCATTTAGGTCATAGGTCACAGGATAAAAATCAAAACGGTGGTGAGGATGTGGGAGGGGTGACGATCTTTATCATTTGCCTATGGCGAGGAAAAGAAGAGAGAAGATGATGGCGAAGTGTGTTGAGATTTATATCTTAGAAGGGAGCTGAAAAAGGAAGTAGGTAGAGGGATCACGAAGAAAGAAAACAGAGGGCTGCCACCTATAGCGGAGCTAAGCGTCACGTACAGTCATTTCTTCTCGTACACATTCGCACTTTCCTTACGACGTCGAGACATCTCAATCCAACCAATTACACGCTTGCTCACTACATTCACTCCCAAGTCAAGCCAATACAAAACGAAAAGCTTTTCATAAGCTTCCATCTTTGCCCTGTTTTCTGGGATAGAAAGCTTTAGGTGGTTTAGATCCGCAATGGACGATTTCTCCATGACTCTTCTCAACAATACTGAATACACATTCTGTGTAGTCTGAATCACTTCGCACAGTAATGTGACCATCACTATGATTTCAACTAAATTATCAATACTTATGATTTAAAACGTGATACTCAGAAACTTAAATGGAGACAAACATTCAGTATTCATTTCGGAATGGTTAAGGTGTGCTGGCCTTTGAACTGGTAGGTCTGGGGTTCCGTACACACTCTATTTAAATCGGTACCCTCGATTTATTAACATAGAAGGTGAATAAATCTGAGCACGTCGTCCCTCGGAAAGGACCTTAAAATTGGTCCCGAGCCTGTACGATTAAATAGTAAGTCTGGGGTTTAGTACCCACTCTGGTCTTTGATTTATTTACGTGGGAGGTGAATACACCTGATTCCTCAGGTGTATTCACGTCAGGTGTACACCTGATTCCTCGAACAGGACCTTAAAACCGGTTCTGAGCCTGTATTATGAATAGGTAGGTCTGGGGTTCAGTATCCACTCTGGCTTTGTTTTATTGACGTGGGAGGTGAATAAATATGATCATATCGTCTCTCGAAGAAGCCCTCAACATTCGGCCCTGAGCCTGTACGATAAACTGGTAGGTCTGGGGTTCAGTACCCACTCTTGCCTTTGATTTATTCACGTGGGAGGTGAATACATGTGATCACGTCGTCCCTCTGAGAGCACTTTCAAAATAGGTCCCGAGCCTGTACGATGAACTGGTAGGTCTGGGGTTCAGTTCCCACTCTGACCCTCGATTTATTCACGCAGGAGGTGAATAAATCTGAAAGCTTAAACCTTTTTTGGTATTATTTCGCCCTCCCAGCTTATTTTGCCATATCGCAGGAGAACTTAAACTGTCGGTCTCGAGCCTGTACGATGTCAGCTATTTGTTAAAGATCCTTACTCTAAATAGACTTGAGTTTGGCAGTATTAAGGACTCCCAATGTTGAATGGCGCTCGACCTAAAATGAATTCCAAATAAAAATGAACCACACTAGAGTAGAACTAAAAGTTAAAACCTATAAGTGTGTGCATTTGAAAACAACAATAGTATCCACCGCAGAGGATAGTGAGCACAAGAAGAAAAAGGTCTTCGCTTCTTCACCTTATGGATTATAAAATCCACCATCACGCCCAGCAACACCAAGACGCGATTTCAAGATTAAAACAGACCACGACTACCTTCAGCGCTGTCTCCTCCTGTTAGTCATCGTTGACTCCCCTCATCTACCCTTTCCGTTCTGATGATAACATCACAGTTGATCTACTCGACCTATTACGTCAATCATCATGCTGATTCCATGAAGTTCATTCATGGTACATTTCAATTGGTGGACCAGTCTGCAATCGATAAGCTATGGCGTTAAATAGTCAACCAGGCCAAGGAGTTGCGTTGGGTGTCTGAAAGAACACTTCTTCATTCTTGAATATTCTACATTTCTCCAGAATGACAAATGTTGCCCCAAAACAATTGAAAGTATTCAAGATTTCTCTTTTCTTGCTAAGTTTCAAGATTAAATAAATAGCAGATCTTTTAAAATGCCATTGTTTTATTTAGATACTAGTCTTTTGCAAAGTGCGAGTATTTTGCAAACAATTAAAGATGATTTGTGATATTCCAAAATATTGTGACAAATTATAGAATAGTAGAAAAAATTCATTACCTGTGCAATGTGTTTTATATTAACTCATATTGGGGAATATCAAAAATTAAATTTCACTTTTTTCTGTGGAGACGTGATTTCTGAAATTCCCCAACATAGTAGTTGCATATTTTGAAAATAATAATACAAACAGAGAGAATTTTTTCTAAGGGGGCGATTCGGTTTTTCTAATGTATAAAACGTAACTTGAAACGTAATTATGTATTTTAAGGTATAATAAACATGAACTAACTGTATCCACCTGTATTTGATGATTGTGATTTAAGGCAATTTGAAGCAGAGAGAGTAGCCCAGCTGTGCTCCCTTCTCATATGCCTCCGCTACTCCAGTTTCATTCAAATCTTTTCAAATCGACAATTACAGTATTCAGTCGGTCTAACCCTACTAAACTGTGTTGAGTATGGCTGTTATCGTATGGTACGTCTAATCCTGTCGTTAACAGTTAGAGTAGGGGTTTTTTATTCATTATAAAGTTTATTATGTATTAATGATAGTGTTTATTTAAATTAAATGTGTAGTGTGCCAAAGTAAATGAAATTGGGATAGCCTAGCTCTTATAGAAAGTTTTAATGAGGTTATGTGTATGGTACGTCTTGGCATGCTGTCAACCACTTAGCCTACCCTACCCACCATTAGTCTGCTACTTACCAGTGTTACTAATTTACTGACCTTTTCTGTTTTCAGACCTGTTTCAGTCTCTATTAGTACGGATTCTAATGGCTATTAAATACCTCGTCTATATAGGAGACTGAAAATATTAATAATTACAGTTCTTTTGGTACATATTATAACCTTACTAAAGTGTGTTGAGGTTAGGCTATGATATATGATATAGGATATATGATATTTATATATCCTATGATACGTCTTGGCCTGCCGTCAAGAGTTAGGCTAGGTTTCTTTTTATTTATTATAAAGTTTATTATGTATTAATAAATTAATAAAATACTAAAATAATTAATATTTAATATTAAATTTTTCTATCAATATTAAATTAAGTAAACACTATTATGTATTGTAATAGTGCTTATTTAAATTAAATATGTATTGTGCTAAAGTAAATGAAATTGAGGTTGAGATAGCCTAGCCCAGTGTTTCCCAAACTTTTTCGAGCGACCGCTTACTTGGGTCCGTAAACCTATACTCAACACTCCTCAATAATCAGAATCTTAGACTAAACAACGAAATGAGTAACACTTTAATAATTAAATTAATATAATGACTAATCGAATATTTATTTATAATCCAATATATGTATTGTTTCAAAGCATATTTATGCAAAAGAATTAATACACAATAAAAGAAACTTAGATAAGAATATACTTTTAACATAAAAATAAATTATCAAAACTAATAATTTTAAGAAACCTTTTCCTAGAAGTTTACATGTGGTGTTTTCACTTAAATTTAGAAATTATATTGCATGAAATTTTCAATTTATGGAAATAGAATCCCCACTCCTTTTTTGCATTAGCACCCCCCGATATCAAAGCACCGCCCCCAGGGGGGCGGTACCGCCCACTTTGGGAAACACTGGCCTTGCCCTTTTAGAAAGTTTTAGTGAGGTTATGTATGTGGTACGTCTTGGCATGCTGTCATCCACTTAGGCTACTCTATCCGCCATTTGGCTACCACTTATCAGTGTTATCAATTTCCGGACTTTCTTGTCTCCGGACATGTTTTGGTCTTTATTAGTAAGGAAATTTGAGAATCAAGTGAACGAGCTATCAAATACCAAAGTTAATAAAGAAGATCGGAAATATAAAGAATCCGTTCTTTCAGCATTTATTTGTATAAAATGCTCTATATAGGTCATTTATTATTCAATGGGTCATATGATATTTGTTGAAAAGTGCGGTGGT
Organism: Hermatobates lingyangjiaoensis; assembly: GCA_026182355.1. NCBI lineage: Eukaryota > Metazoa > Arthropoda > Insecta > Hemiptera > Hermatobatidae > Hermatobates > Hermatobates lingyangjiaoensis. The sequence continues at coordinate 63,614 of JAPFBL010000449.1, read as the reverse complement.
ATTTAAATCCGCCTTAGGTCCCTGTAGGCATCCCAAGAGACTGTGATGAAACACTCCACACCAGCACTCCTATTTCCAGTTGTTTAAGTCCAAGCTTGCTCCAAGTGGCGTAATCCCTGCAAACCGGTCGCGAGTTTTAATAACTTTTAACCTGAGACAGTTCTCATCCACTTACTCGCCCTCAAACTGTATGTTTTTTAAACACATTCCAACCAGTGCATACAAGTTAATATCTAACGTAGTGCAATCAGTTATTATGTGGTATTTACTCATTGTAGGGTAAAAAGTTAATGCAATAGTTTCCACATTTAAAAATTTAATGGTATAAACAACGCGTTTCGAACGCGTATTGTTCTTCTTCAGGCATTAGCTACAAGTGAGTGTCTGTGATACAACTGAGTTGTATTATGACACTTACCCTTACTTAATGCCTGAAGAAGAACACTAGTTGTTTATACGATTAAATTTTTAAAACATTAGTTGTGAAATCTGTAATTGTGTGGTATTTACTCATTCTGAGGTAAAATGGATAAACCAACAAAAGTCTCCACACAAATGAAGTTTTTTTTCAACGCGTTTCCTTGGCTTTGAAAGTATGTCTTGAATTCTCTTAATTGAATTTTATTATTTCACTCTAATTTTGTAACTGATTAGATATAATTTGTATTATAGTGTCTTCCTGATGATGAACACAAAGTGTTCGAAACGCGTTGAAAAAAACTTCATTTGTGTGGAGACTTTTGTTGGTTTATCCATTTTACCTCAGAATGATTAAATTATTATATGTGGAGACCATTTCCTTAGCTTTTTACCCTACAACAAGTTAATTTACCCTAACAGTGATACATATTATTATACACAACTAAAACTTCAAAATCAGAACAAGACAAAGAATTTCGATTCTGAATGCTATCGTCAACATGCCGTTTTTCTTACTCTGTGTGTTACTCTTCTTGAATTTTGAACTCGTATTGTGTCCAGTTTGGATCATGTTAAGTGATGTATATATATACATATATATATATATATATACATGCTTTTAAAAACTGGATGTCTGTTTCCACTTGGTTCAATTTTGTCTTATATTTATCCAAATTATGAAATTTTTTTCTTTAATTCAGAGCTCAACTTAAAAATTAAATCACCATAATTTTTAAGTTGAGCTCGGAATTAAAGAAAAATTTTTCGTAATTTGGAAAAATATAAGACGAAATTGAACCAAGTGGAAACAGACATCCAGTTTTTAAAAGCATGCATTGAAGAAGGACTGCTCCCAACTTTTATATATATAGCAGATTCTATAATATATCGACCGTTTGAGAGAACACACACAACACACACACACACACACACACACACTACATATATATATATATATATATATATACCTTTCAGGATGAATCACAAATACAGAACTAAGGAACAAACACACTTACTGTCTCTAACTTTTTCGGTTGGGTCTCCAACCGTCGCTTCACAAGTTCGCTTGGTGTCCCTATCTCAAATCTCCTGATGACGGTTCAACCGAAAATTAGAGACAGTAAGTATGTTTGTTCCTTAGTTCTGTGTTTGTGATTCACCGTGAAACGTTATATATATATATATAAAGGTATTGTTTTCTTGACCACAATTGCTAATAAATACTTTTCTTCCTCCCGGACTTAGGTGAGGGTGAGCCATGACCGAATTCCATGAAGAAGAAAAGTATATATATATATATATATTAGTATAGGTTGGCAGCAAATCTTCTTGGAGTCATACTTTGTTGAAATGTACCGCAGCTTCGGTATTAACGATTTTTAAACTAAGCTGTTCCGGTCTCCTGATATAAGGTGGTAATAAAAGGACAATGTACTTTGGACAACTCATTTGGGAATTACCACCTTATATTCGTAAGACTGTCAGGAGACTGGAACAGCTTAGTTTAAAAGTCGTTAATATATATATATATATATATATATATATATATAACAGATTCAATAATATATCGACCGTTTGATAGAATAGGTGTGTTCTCTAATTGGGGTTCGGTCAATTTTCGAGGATAAAATCCTGGAAAATTGACCGAACCCCGACTAGAGAACACACCTATATTATATATATTTAATTTTTATAACAAGTTTTTCATAAAACGTTTAGGGTGAATGACGCTTCGTTTTTACGTAACATATTGTGTTACTATTTTCCTTTGTTTACTTACAAGCTAAGAGCTGAATATTCTTATACAACCCAAGTTAAGCTGGGATTATATTATTCTTTGCACTGGTTGTTTATGTTTACAAAACATTTCTATGTATTTAAAAGCAAGGATACAATTGCTGACTCTGTTTGTTAGTTAAATAATTGGTGTTGCATTGATGGTTAGGAGGGTTGAGTAACAGACGGACGGACAGCAGTCGGAGGGCAGGAGAGACTGAAGCTAACAGGACAGAGATGGCGCGTCGAATCAGAGCGCCTACGCCAGGAAGTAACACAATACTCGCAGACAATACCCGACAGCTAATTCCCACTATGGTTGCGTCTTCGCCTCTTCTTCTTCTTTTTAATGGTTTGTCTTTCACTTCACGTTGATTTGACGAATAATGATCATTCTTAGGCTATTCAGTCGAGTGCAAATCTGCTAAATAAACAGCAATGCTACCTCTTCTATACAAGCTTAAATAAACTGTAATAATACATAGAGCAGGTGTTGTTCTCACCCTTGCTTGACCTATGATCTCTCTCGATGTTTGTTACACTCATTCCAAAATGGGAAGATTCGAAGGAATTGATAACAAAGACTCACTTTTCAATATTTCGACCGTAATGGCGGTCGTCCTCAGGAGAAGAAGTGAATTGACGACAGTCAACTCAAAGTGTCAAATGGTTTATTGTCGTGCCTCTGTCAATTCACTTCTTCTCCTGAGGACGACCGCCATTACGGTCGAAATATTGAAAAGTGAGTCTTTGTTTTGTTATATATATATATACACTTTTTCGTTGGAAATACGATCCAAAAGGGACAAATATAGTTCAATATAGACAAAGAAACATAGAGAAATCAAAAGAACACACTCACAGTCTCTAATTTTTGGTTTGAACCGTCTTCAGGAGAGATAAAAGAGGGAAACCAAGCGTACTGGTTCAGAGACGGTTGGAGACAGAACCAGTGCGCTTGGTTTCGCTCTCTTATCTCTCCTGAAGACGGTTTAAACCGAAAATTAGAGACTGTGAGTGTGTTCTTTTGATTTCTCTATGTTTCTTTGTCTATATTATATATATATATATATATACATTACGAGGCATAGGCTTTGAGAGTAGCTTGATGTACTCGTCTGATGTTGAAAGAAACTTAGTAGAAAGTGACCTAATTAAGTATCATTTTGAAAAACTAATTATTATAAGTCAGGGACTATTTAAATTGGATGAATTCTTAATTCAAGGGATAGTTAAGAAAACTGGACCTGGGAGCGATCTTGGAAATGTATGAGTATTTTTGGACATGAACTCTGACCAGATTGTTGATTCAAATAATATAGCTTAATAATTTTTGTCCCTTCTCTTTTAATTATTATTGAATTACAATTCTATTTCTTACTGTTTGACCTACATTGTTTAATTTTATTGAGTATTTCTTCTTATCAAGCTATATTGTCATATTAAGTTTCCAGCTGTTTTGTTACCTTCCTTCTCCATTACTTTTATGTTAGCTTCTTAGTTTTCACTTTGTTTGCTCTCTGATGACATACATTGGAAGGCCTCAGAGCATTTATTTCTATTGTTTTCCTTTCTCCATTGTGATTTAAACTTCAAGTATATATATATATATAAACTAGAATTTAAAAAAGAACACATAGAAAGTGTGTTCACACTTAAAGGAAAAGGTAAAGGAAGGAACAGGATTGATGATAGGACAAGTAAGACATCCACGACGTCCACATTGAACCATACCACCAGCAGTTTTTGGAGGCTTAGGAGAAGAGATGTGAGAGAAGATAGATTGAAGATTAGCAGGTTTGCGATAGGAAATGGAAGGTGCCTCACTAAAGACTGAAGAAGTACAGGAGGAAGAAGAAAGTATAGGGAAAAACTCCCTGACAACTGCACCCAGCCTATGAGCACCAGGAAAATAAGTGGTGATGAGGAAATTCGAGTCACTGCGATCCCTCCTAGGACCTGAATTTTGATGAACGTCTGCAGGGACTATACGGTTGTTAATGAAATTAGAAGGATATCCTCGGTCAGAAATATTGAAATATTGAATATTGAAATATTGAATTACGGTCGAAATATTGAAAAGTGAGTCTTTGTTATGTTTCAGTCTATTTTTCACAGTTTAAGTATATATATATATATTAACGAGGCATAGGCTTTGAGAGTAGCTTGATGTACCGTTATGACCTTCAGAGAATAGAAGGCACTCAAGAATACATTTGCTGCTGATTGACTTTTAAGTAGTTTAATAAATATTGGAGATGTTTTGAAGAGTAGGTCAATGGTGGTACAAGAGCAATCGTATTCAAACTTAAAGATTTAACTTAAATACCAAGGTTAATGAGGGTGAAAAGGAATGGGTTAATGCGTGGACAGGAGGAGATGAGTGTCTGGAGCAGTGTTGCAAGACGGTTAGAATATGAAGGAGACGATAAGAGAGGCATGACGTCTTCAAGGCCTTAAAAACATCGCTGTAAGGCCAGCAGTATTCATGCGTATTCTGCTGCACTTTAAACAGTATTAAAAGACTATTACATTGAAATGGCTGAGCATTCAAGGGATTACGCTTTCACGAAATGTCATGAGCAACATGGTATTGATGCCCACAGAAAGCATTAAGGCGTCTGTTCCCAGTCTGTCAACGAGTTGTTTAAGATACCTGCTCCAAATACACTCTAGATTTAGATAAAATTTAGGACTCTCAATGTAAAATCAGCACAGGTAATGCAGTTAACCTATTACTTCATCTGCTTAACACAAACCATTAAGAGCCTTAACTAATGTCTTCTTCTCATGACGACTTAGTCTAACTTACTGTATCTTAAAACTTTAAATTACAGAAAAAACGACAAAGAAAAAAAGCACACTTGATAAGTTCTCAATATTTCGAACTGTTGTTCGTCATCAGGAGATATATAAGTTGAGTATATGATATATAATGTCCAATTTAGGTATAATATAAATATAGTTAATGGGTTAGTTCCACTGAGGTTATTAATATTAGAATTATTAAATAATGTCCGTCATGGCTCGTTAAGTCTCAGAAAAGCTCGACCGGTTTCGGGTCCGTCTTCAAAAGCAACTAACAGTTAGTTGCTCATGAAGATGGGGTCTAAACGGACCCGAAACCGGTCGAACTTTTCTGAGAATTTACGAGGTATGACGGACATTATTATTAATAATTCTAATATATTATATATGTCTAAATGGGAGATGTTTATTAGTGTTTCATTCCTGGAGGTAGTATAGTTAGTCATTGATCCATTTATTAATATATAAAAAGATTTCACATAAACACGTGAAATAACAATGAATGATCAAACCACAATAAGAAAATGGGAAAACAAAACTAAGATCTTTCAACCGTAACAAACGGTCTTCGTCAGAGTCAAAAATACAACTGATGGAAACCCAGTTGGGTTTTTGACTCTGACGAAGACCGCTTGTTACGGTTGAAAGATCTTAGTCTTGTTTTTCCATGTTCTTATTGTGGTTTGATCATTGATTATTAATATATATGCTTATTATTGTATATCATGCCACTGATCCATATAATATCATTAGTATAACTAAACAGTAATTACATTTAAGTAAAACAAAGGTGTAGATTTCGAGTTTCGAAATAATCCCTTTCAGGAGAACTTTTGTTCCAATAGCCAGAGCCAGATCTCTTACATAGTTTATCTGACCTTCTACAATGAACATTTAAGATAAAGTTTCATTCTCAAAACTTGAAAATATTCCTCTTTTGTCTGAATAATGTCAGAAACATAAAAGGAAAAATCTCGTTTTTACATAATTTTTAATTTAAGACATAGGATAATTTCATTTATTATTTTTTTTGGTCTTCTGTAAAATTATTATACTCGGAATTTTATGATATGCTAATGTTCTTTAAAAAATTTTTGTTTCCTTTGCAAAAATCATAGAAATCCAATTTACTCTGAGTGACTTACTTACTCTCACGTGCAGTACTCTTCATAATGTGGCTGTGAATATATATTGAAAAAAAAAAATATGTTAGTATTTAGCCAGTTTTGCCTATTCAAATCAAATTTATAGCCGGCTTTTTAAGTATAATTAAAAACTTAAATAGCTGGAAGCTTGAAATTTATCAAAATGACAGATATCAACAATTAGACTAAAATAGTAAAAAAAACTGGTTAACTAAAAACTGTTTGTTTATCCTAGACTAAGAGATCACCTGCTATACTTGTCGATTTTTTTATATCTTTTTACAATGTTTACATTGACTTAGGAATTTTTTGAGCAAAACCACTGAGATAAAATTAGACTATTCTAGTCTAATAGTTCATATTTATTATTTTCAAAAATTAGATGCTCCCAGCTATAAATGATTTAAATTATATTGAATAGCTGGCTTCGACTTTGAGTTGAGTATGTAAACTGGCTAATTACTAACATATTTTTTCTCAATCTACATTCATAGCAAGCTTATAACAGAGCATAACAGACAGGAAAAAGGTAATACTTGCTCAGAAAAAATTGGTATATATGATTTTCGATAAAGGGGAAGGAAATTTATTTTTTTAAATACTAAGCCATAAATTTCCCTGTATAATAATTCTATAAAAGACCAAAAATGTTCAACATAATTCAAAATTGAAATCTTTTGTTTGAAGATTAATAAATGTAATTATCGTACATCCTTAATGATAAATTAACTTAAAACGACATTTTTTCTTCGATGTTTGTGATGTTTTTCAGAGAAAATTAGAGTATTTTCCTGTTTTAAATTTGAAAATTGCTCTTAAATATTAAATGAAGAAGGAGATCAAGTAAACTATGTAAGAGATCCACTGGCTATTTGAACAAAGGCTATGCTCTCTTGTAGGAGAATATTTCGTATCAAGACATTTTCACTTTGGTTTTTCAAAAATGTTATTACTGCTGTAGTTATACTAATGAAATTATTTGCATCAGCTGTGTGATGTACAAAAATAAACTTATATATTGATAAGTCGATCAATCACTATCTGTACTACCTCAGGAATGAAAGACTAATAATCATATCCCATTTAGATGTTTACGTTATGCTTAAATGAGACGTTATGTATTATATACTCAAGAAGTTTGATATTAAATTTACTTATAGTAATGTTGAGTGTAGGCCACTCCAGATTTTATCTATTAATTCCAAGGAGAACCATTCCAAGGATAAGTTGAAGTATTATTTGTTTTAATTAGCTACACAATGGACTATGATGAGTGAAATAATAAAGAAATAATTAGTGCATTAATTTACACTCGAGTATGAAATTATAGTGGCTCAACTAAATTCTGGTAAATTGGATAATAATGAAGCATAATCGCCCTTCGAGAAATTGTATTTAATATTATGAAATTCAAGAGGTAGATCTTAAGGATGTATAGGATCTACATATGCAGTAAGAGAAGGTTGGTGTTATTTGTTATGCTATTTGATAATATAATATCAAATTCAATATTTCTATTAATGTATTTATTTTTACACTATTGTGACTATTTATAAAAAATTAAAAGGAAACCTTATAATACAGAGTTTATCAAATGAAATAATGCCAGTAAAACAAAGTTACTTTTAGTTGTTATAATGATATGAAATTCAATACCTGTAGTAACTTATTTATATTTGACATTATTATCATCACTTGTAATAAAAAAAAAAGAAATCTTATAATATGGAGTTTATATGTTCAATTAAAGGTAGTAAAGCCAAGTTATTCTTATCAAAGTATAAAATGGATTAGAAATGATTTTTAAAACGTTGAATGGAATTCAATTCAGGTTCATAGGTCTGCATTTAGTGTATAAATAATTACTGTCCAGCCAGAATATGGTTAGTCCCTTCATTTCCCGCCAACGCTACATAATGCGCAAGTCATTTATATCGTATGATTATTTCAACCAATCAGAGCTCTCATTTTCCAAGTCCTTTTCATTTCTAATAGCGTCCCTTTTATTTCTAATAGTTTTAAATGAATTCAAATGTGTTCTGATTGAAAAATTTAATTTAATACATCTGTTTTCAATTAGTTTTTACGTTGATTGAATGACAATGCAAGAATACGGAAGATATTGATCATAGTTACGGTCAGTGGAAACATTATATTAATTTTCTTTTCTATATTACGAGTTGGATTGATATTTCTTTAGAATTTTCGCTTTTATGTATAGTAATATATTATTAGTAATGGTATATTTGGTCACCATTACACCTCACCAGGAAAATAGAATATTTAATATAATTACCACCGTATATATCATGCAAAAAATCACGTTGTAATCGTTTTCAAGGCTCAGGGAACTTATCAACTGAATCAAAATGGTTTATTCTATAACAATATTCAAAAAGCGTGTTTTAGTATCATTGAAAACAGTTATTTAGTGTATTAGTTGTACCTATTTTCCAAACTTCCCTTAGTAATTTCGGATCTTAAACAATGTTACTCTCATATTTTTTTCTCTTATGTTGTAAAGTTATATTTAAAGTTATTTAGTTCTAAAATATTATTTTATTTTGCTTAATCTATATTTTATTAAAAAATCCTTCTAACAGTGATTCAATTATTTTACTATATTGTTTTACTATATGCGTACTATTATTACTATTTTTATTGTACTATTGTAGTTTCTCCTATTTTATTTGTTCATAGTATTATTTGTATTGTATACCATGCTCTTAGTGTGAATGGATTTTAGTCAGTGACTATCAATAAATAAATAACACAACAAATACCTCATGACTGGTGAATATCAATTGCTCAATTAGATGTATTAAAATTATATTTTACGTACTAACTACAACTTTATAAGATTAATTTAAATTAATCCTAGTTTCATTTTAAATAAAGGGGTCAGATTAGTCCAGAGGTAACGTGTTCGCCTAAGGACTGTTAGAGCCGGGGTTCAGTGCCCACTCTGGCACTCGATTTATTTACGTGGAATGTGAAAAAAAAATCTGATACACGTCCCTGGGAGTGGGCGTTAATTGGTTTGTCCCGAGCCTGTACTATGTCAAGTATATGTACGTTATAGGCCCCTACTCTAAATAACACACTTCAGTTAGGACTCCCAATGTAGGGCCTATGTCTGTTATCTTGTGAGACTGCCACTGCAACATAACCTAATTTAAAATAATCCAAGTTTAATTTAAAATATTCCAAGTCTAAATTAAGATAATTCATTTCAATATTGTTCAAATTTATTCATATTATATATTATATTATAATTTATACGTTTATATTTATAGTTTATCAACTTGAAAATATATATATATGCTACATTAAAGTTCAAATAACTCTTTGATTATTTTAAATTAACCCGAAAATGTAGTATATTGAGGCAAAAAATATATTCCTGGTAGTTAATATTACTCCAATCGTAAATACATTAAGTTTATTGTGAATTGTAGGAAAAGTTTCCACACAAAATTGTCTTGTAAACGACAACAAACTTGTTAGTTTACTATAAGTATAGTAAAACATTCCATCTCGATATTTTGACCGATTTACATGTTTTGAGGTCCCAAAGTTATTTATGACGTTTTTCCGATGATGTCTGTGTGTGTGCGTGCGTATCTAAAGTTTGTGTAGACGTTACAATCCATAATCCTTCACAGATGAGGTTAATATTTTCCATAAAAATGGGCTGCAAAGTGTAGATTTGTACATTTGATTGCCGAATATAAATAGAAATACATTAAACCGTTTGATTTCGTAAATTAATATCTTTACTTAAGTAATGAAATTTTTCCTCATTGAAATTTTTAAATAGTGATAATAATGAATTAAAACAAGATTTAGAGAATAAGATGCAATGATTTGGAACACCCCTACATTAGATAAACAGATAGGACTTTAAGACAGTGGTATAAAGTACACATTCATGATCTAATCAGAAAAACATAAGGGGAAGAAATTATAAAATTTTTAAAACGACAAAAAAAGTTTTTTTTTTTCAACAGATATTGAAATTTTGACTTATGATTGAATGTGAGAGCTATTAAGAAGACAAAAATCTTTACCTTGTTAACCGGTTGATACTTTTTTACTTATAGTAAAGTTGAGTGTAGGCCACTCCAGATTTTTTTTAGAGGAATATGCAAATATTTATATTATGGTTCTACAAAATCATTATAATCTGGGGTTCCCGATGCCCCATAATGATGCCTAATTATGATGACTTTGATTTGTAGCTGTAATTTAATTACTAGAAAGCAATTAGATATAATTACAGCCCAATTATGAATATTATGACAAAGCGTGGCACACGTTGTTTCTAACGCATTAATACTAGAATACCACATACTGAGCTGTGACGTAAACAATACATGGATGATGAGGGCTTGTTTTGCTTGTCTCATTGGTGGGCTCTATGATATGCAAGTAGACTGCTATACATACAATGGTCTTGATTGACACTGCTGCAGACTTACCTCTCACTGTGCTACTTACCATTTAAATCATGACCTTCTCTTGACCTAATCGTCTTTTGTTAAGCCCACACAAAACATTTACTACTGCCCTTAAAACCTGGCTCATAAGTCGTTTTGTTTAACTAAAGGATAAATGAATGGCATATCTAATGCTAATATTTCCTGCGAACCATTAAAAGAAAAACATTTATTTTCTGGTCCCTAAAGCATTAAATCAAAAAAAACCTAATTGCATCATTACTGTATCATTAGTTTGTTTGTCATATCCCCAGCGTGGGTTGCTCTGCACACGGGTTACCAAGTATATTTTACTAAGCTCTTGTTACGCCATTGTGTATCGTCCATCAAAATTTTATCCTCTATCTGCCCATACAAATACATTAAATCTTCATTACTATGCCAAAACTATAAACATCTCTTCCTCTTCATCTTCCTTAACTATACAAACAAAACTCTGTCTTCAGTCTAGTCTAGTCAAAGGTTTTGTCCGCTTAAGATTGTTGTTGCTTTAAATAATATAAATTTCATTTTATTAGTCAAAAAATGCTTACTTCTGCCAATGAGAAGGTTTTAAAATAAAGCCGAAAGGTAAATTTAACTTTTTTTAATATTATTTATTAATAACGCCAATATGAGGCGTTATTTAACAATATATACGATATATATATATATCGCCGCTCTGCCTTCCTGCGGGACACTTTGCCTTCTGATGACGACGATGGTCGAAATATAGAAGTGAGTTATTCCTGTGTCTATCTGTGTGCTATCTTTTTTAATTGGTTTTATATATATATATATATATATATATAGTTCAATATAGACAAAGAAACATAGAGAAATCAAAAGAACACACTTACAGTCTCTAATTTTCGGTTTGAACCGTCTTCAGGAGAGATAAGAGAGGGAAACCAAGCGCACTGGTTCAGAGACGGTTGGAGACCCTGAACCAGTGCGCTTGGTTTCCCTCTCTTATCTCTCCTGAAGACGGTTCAAACCGAAAATTAGAGACTGTAAGTGTGTTCTTTTGATTTCTCTATGTTTCTTTGTCTATATTGAACTATATTTGACCGTTTTGGATCGTATTTCCAACGAAAAAGTATATATATATATATATATATATATATATATAACCAACATACCACCATATATTACCAACGATAAATATATGTATATATATTATATATTTTGTATTATATATATATATATATATATATATATATATAAACACGTGAAATAACAATCAATGATCAAACCACAATATGAAATGCCTTTTTTCCCCATTTCATATATTAGTTTGATCATTGATATATACTTTATATATATATATATTCGTATATTTGGGGAGCAGGCCTTCATTTATACAAGTTCTATTAAAACCTAAGCCTATTTTCATTTTAACACATTTTCGAATTAATTTTTCAAATTTTCTGACCAAAATTTGGAGAACTGATGTATATTGTTCCGAACTTATGGAAGTCAGAGGTCAGAAAATTTGAAAAAATTTATTCGATAATGTGTTAAAATGGAAATAGGCATAGGTTTTAATAGAACATATATATATATATATAAACTTTTTTGTTGGAAATACTATCCAAAACGCACAAATATAGTTCAATATAGACAAGGAAACATAGAGAAATCAAAAGAACACACTTACAGTCTCCAATCTTCGGCTTAAACCGTCTTCAGGAGAGATAAGAGAGGGAAACCAAGGCGCACTGGTTGGACAGTTGGAGACTCTCTGAACCTGAACGGTCTCCAGTCTCTGTCCTGTTCGAGTCCTGTCTCTGAACCAGTGCGCCTTGGTTTCCCTCTCTTATCTCTCCTGGAGACGGTTCAAGCCGAAGATTGGAGACTGTAAGTGTGTTCTTTTAATTTTTCTCTCTCTCTCTCTCTCTCTCTCTCTCTCTCTGTATATATATATAATATATATATATATATATATATATATATATATATATATATAGGTGTGTTCTCTAATCGGGGTTGGTCAATTTTCCAGGATAAAAAATCAAACTCTCGTTGCCAACGTTTCGGTTTTATTTAAAACCTTTTTCATAGGCCTACAAACAAAGGATAATAAGAAATCACATATCAACATCAAACATATACACAATATGAAAATGGATTGTTACAACTCATGAATATTACAAGCAGAACTATTTCAGAGATACATAAAACAATATTACTTACAGAAGTAAGAATTTTTTAACTAAGAAAATGAAATTTACATTATTTAAAGGAACAACAATGTTAGCCGGACAAAACCTTCGACTAGACTAATAAGATAACATTACAAATAACCTCAACACTGTTCACTCAAGGGAACTAAATAAATCAAATTTCACTAAACCTCAGCACAACACTCCAGAATAAATATTACTTAAATTAGTAATATCACTTCTATGATTAATCGATTAATCATAGAAGATGATCAAAAAAGAGTTTGATTTTTTATCCTGGAATATTGACCGAACCCCGATTAGAGAACACACCTATTCTATCAAACGGTCGATATATTATTGAATCTGTTATATATATATATATATATATCGATGTGAGTTATGTCTGTGTCTTTCTGTGTGTTTCCTTCGTTTTGAATTTATTTTTTTTTAAAAAGTCCGCTGGACCGTTTCTTTTAATTGTATATATATATATATATATATATATATATATATATATATATATATATGTGTGTGTGTGTGTGTGTGTGTGTGTGTGTGTGTTGTTGAGAAAATACTTGGTTCAGATATAGTATGTGAGGAGATAAAGATGAGAATACTAGACTGGAGTGATATGAGTCACACAGAATGCTAGGTGAGGCATGACAGGAATCGTTGGAGGCCAAGTGGATGTGTACGGCAACTGCCGTAGTTACAGCAGCTTTGTTAGTGTAGTAAGCTGCATGAGTGTTGCATCAAAGGGCTGAAGTGACTGCAACACGTTACACACCCCTAAGACTGTAGGGGGGTGTTGGTAATCGGCCGGTGTGGCCTAGGCAGGCTTGAAGCACGCCTTATGATGGCCTATATCAAAATGCATTTCCAAATTAACCCCCAGAAGGGATGAAGAGTGTTGTGAAAGTGTTTTCTTGACTTTGGCCTAAAAGGGTCAGTCGAAAGGAGGAAGACCTGTTGACCTTTGAGAGGGAGAGGTCAGTGTGTTGTGTCTCAAGGGCAAGCACGCCGCTCCCTAGCGCAGGTAAAACATCGCGAAATATTTCATCGCAATCGCTTTAGTATTCTCTACAAATTACTTCATTCCACTCATGTTCATACCGCAAAGGCTTTCAATCATATTATTAACACCCAACAGAAATCCAATAACCTTAACTTGATTCTAAATGAGCCTTGAACCTTCAAATAAAACATAGTAAATCGGTTTGTAATGATAACTAATCAAAAACAGGACAGAAACAAAGTATAACACTTGTAGGCACACTTCAATACTTCTGTATCCGTCATCATAAGGACCAGGGGAAAGCCAGTTGATTTGATTGAAACATCTCGGTCATTTTTTCGATTTTATTATAGTTGTTTAGACTATATATATATATATATATATATATATATATATATATATAATATATATCAAGGAGTCATTATCAGCCTTTGGAGCGATTCACATCTATTCCTGACGACGAGGACATCGAAATATAGTAGTGAGTTCAGTGATTTCTTTTCTATGTGTTCTTTTGAAAATTCTAGGTTATATATATATATATATATATATAAAATAAATTCAAAACGAAGGAAACACACAGAAAGACACAGACATAACTCACATCAATATTTCGACCATCGTCGTCATCAGGAGGTGTGAAGAGCGAAGAGCGAAGAGTCCCGCAGGAAGAGAGTCTTCCTGCGGGACTCTTCGCTCTTCGCTCTTCACACCTCCTGATGACGACGATGGTCGAAATATCGATGTGAGTTATGTCTGTGTCTTTCTGTGTGTTTCCTTCGTTTTGAATTTATTTTATTTTAAAAAAGTCCGCTGCACCGTTTCTTTTAATTGGTATATTATATATATATATATATATATATATATATATTATATATATATACTTCATAAACAGAAAGATGATCCAAACTGGACACAATAACAGTTCAAAATTGAAGATATATAACTAGTCGTTGAGCCTACAACGTGCTTGGTCTCCCTTTCTCTTTTCTCCTGAAGATGGATTCCCCGAAAATTTGAGTTTGTAAGAGTGTTTCTTTACTTCTGTGGTACCTATCTTCAATTTTGAACTGTTATATATATATAAAACAGATTATATAAAAATATATAATAATATTTTAATAATATATAAAATAATATATCGACCGTTTGATAGACTAAGTGTGTTATCTAATCAGGAGTCGGTCAATTTTCTAGGTTCAAAAATCAAACTCTCATTGCTGACGTTTCGGTTTTATTTTAAAAACTCTTCTATAGGCAGAAGTAACAGTTTTTGACGAAGAAAATGAAATTTACATTATTTAAAGGAACAACAATCTTAACCGGACAAAATGTACTTGGTCTCCCTTTCTCTTTTCTTCTAAAGATAGATTGCTCCAAAAATTTGAGTTTGTGAGTGTGTTTCATTACTCTCTGTGTTACTCTTCTTGAATTTTAAAACCATATATATATATCAATAATCAATCCACAATATGAAATGGGAAAACAAGACTAAGATCTTTCAACCGTAACAGCGGTCTTCGTCAAAAGTTCAAAAGTCAAAGTCAAAAAGAGTTGGGTTTCTGACTCTGACGAAGACCGCTTGTTAAAACGACTTGTGCTTTTTAGTGACTTGGCCCTGATATATGATTTATGCCATAGGGGGGGGGGGGGGGGCTTGTATAGCACTCATATCTCTCTTGTAGACCTCTGATACATATAAGAGGTCTTCATCGATAAAAAGATTTCAAATAAACACGTGAAATAAGAATCAATGATCAAACCACAATATGAAATGGGAAAACAAGACTAAGATCTTTCAACCGTAACAAGCGGTCTTTTTCAGAGTCCACTCAGTCCAACTCAGTAGGGTTTTTGACTCTGACGAAGACCGCTGTTACGGTTGAAAGATCTTAGTCTTGTTTTCCCATTTTCATATTGTGGTTTGACCATTGATAGTATTATTTAAAGACATTAATATCACAGAATGAACATGAGGTACTTTCAATAGGAAGATTATTATAGAGATGTGACTAGCCTCAAAATGGAAATACTAGAGTACATTAACATCTACCTACAGTGAGTGGGTAGGTATTACGTATGTTTTATGAATCAACTTTTGTTTGTAACATCGTAGATCATTTTGTTATAAATTGAAGAAATAAGGTCAACACAAAAATTAATTTAGTTTGTTGAGTTGCTGAACACATACAAATATAACCAAAACAGCTAAGAAACAAGTATCGTATTTGATATCGAAATCGGAACAAATTTAAGAATCGTCGCAACACTAGTTGAGTCAATAACATTTCTGCTGTTTATTTTTTAAAAAAAACAATAAAGAACCCATAGAGTGCTGGTTCATTACTGTCTTAAACAGAACTTTGGT
The DNA here is from genome assembly GCA_026182355.1 of Hermatobates lingyangjiaoensis. Classification (NCBI taxonomy): domain Eukaryota; kingdom Metazoa; phylum Arthropoda; class Insecta; order Hemiptera; family Hermatobatidae; genus Hermatobates; species Hermatobates lingyangjiaoensis. Next base: position 47,436 of record JAPFBL010000449.1, on the reverse strand, counting down.
TATTTAAGCGATTCGCTGCAGGGCGTAGCTGCTTGCCTTGTAGATAAGCATCTGGTGAGCTTTCTACCCACCCGTACTAAATTGATATTAAATTCGTTAATAAATGAATGAATATTCATGCTGTTTGAATTACTATAAAAGGTTTCTTGTTCCATGATCAGCAGTTCTCTGACTTATGCTGGACTCAATCATCATCAGATAAGATTTTATTTCATCCAAAGTAGTACCCCTACTTGGAGGGAGTTTATTACGATATTTCGATATATATACTCCATTTTTTTATACTACATGTATAGTATAATTGATTACTTGATTAGTGAAAGAACATTTTAAAAATAAAATAATTGTATATAACAAGCATTAATATTAAATATATGCATAATAAACGAACAGATAAACCACCAATCCGATATCTTATTCAAACCACTAACAAAAATAAAAAGAAGACTGGACGGACAGTATGACGAAAAAAAGAACTATAAAAGAATTAGACTAGATAATAAATAAATTCAAAAATAACGCCATAAGATGAAATAACAATATCTAGACAGCAGTGGACACGACTATAAAACCCCTTGACAATAGCCCCATAGATTAGTTGCGAACGAAGATGGACAAGATCTGAATGTGCTCCAACGTCTCCTATATCAACTTACGGGGTATGACGGTTTTTTCTATTTCTAATATTAATTAATAATAAAGTAAATTAAAATACATATCTACAATATTCCTTGCAAAAACTTAACGACTGACAACAAACTACTTCTTTGCAAAACTGTGATTTTACTTATTTGAGCATATGGCATTGAGATATGGGGAACAACAAAGAAAACTTAATTCTCAGAGGATACAAACCCTTCAAACCAAAATCCTTCATTGTCCCTTCTATATACCGAAGTAAACTATTTATTCCGACCTCAAGTTCCCAACGGTTCGGCAGTTAGCAATATCCCGCTATAAAGTGTTTCACAAACATACTTCCTAAAAACAGTAATCCCTTAATCCTAACAATATCCTCCACAGGCATTCCAGGAAATCCCAGAAGACGTCTGAAGAGGATGTGGCTAAGAGACTTATAACTATGAACTGTTGTGATTTTTTTTTTCTCTTTACTTAGACCCACGCCAGGAAGTGTAGTCACTGGATTGCTTTTTCCCTCCTGTGTTCCCTCCTACATCTGTGTTATCAGTGTCACTGGTAATGTAATACATACATTGTTGTGATATACAAATAACATTAAAAAAAATATACAATATATCACCGCATATCAATATACGTATTACATTACGTTATGCAATATATCATAACATGTAATATATATATATATTTGTGTGTGTCTGTGTGTTTTCTATGAGTTATAGAAAACGATATATATATTGATAAAAATATCGACCGTGAAATAGAAACAAAACTAAATTTTATCGGGACTCGGTCAGTTCTTCAGGTTCAAATTAAACTGGATTTTAACAACAACTGTAGTCTGAATGAACACGTGACACTGAACTGAGTGTCCTAGTTCAGTGTCACGTGTTCATTCAGACTACAGTTGTTGTTAAAGTCCAGATATTATTTTTCTTTGTAAAATAATTTGTAATGTAATACTTAGTTTTTCTGTTTCAAAATTTATAATTCTGCCTATGGAAAAGGTTTTAAATAAAGACCGAAACATTCGCAAAGAGAGTTTAATTTGAACCTGAAGAACTGACCGAGTTCCGATAAACTATAGTTTTGTTTCTATTCCACGGTCGATACTTTTATCAATACATATATATATATATATATATATATATTATATATATATATATAAAGATTTCACATAAACACGTGAAATAACAATCAATGATCAAACCACAATAAGAAATGGGAAAACAAGACTAAGATCTTTCAACCGTAACAAGCGGTCTTTGACTCTGACGAAGACCGCTTGTTACGATTGAAAGAACTTAGTCTTGTTTTCCCATTTCTTATTGTGGTTTGATCATTGATTCATATATATATATATATAAATATATATTATATATATATATATATATATATATATATATTAAACTAGAAGTTTCAAAAGAACACACAGAAAAGAAATAACTTGATTTCGATTTCTCGTCGTCAGAAATAGATGTTAATCGCTCCAAATGCTGATAACTAGTCGTTATCAACTTCTGGACCGATTCACATCTATTCATGACAATGAGGACATCGAAATATACAAGTTAGTTTGAGTGATTTCTTTTCTATGTGTTCTTTTGGAAATTCTAGTTTATTTAGTTTGAAGAATCGTTTCATCTAATTGGTTAATATGAGTATATTCCGAATTAACAAAAACTAACGTGTATTTATTTTGTTTCAGTTTTCCTGGCGCATGGTAGGATGGCGCTGTCTCGAACCCTTTCCCTAAGCCTTGGTAAGTTTAATCTTCAATATCTTATAAATAATGTATTATTATGCATGATGGGTAATAATATAATATGGGTAAAAATAATGCATTTAAAAATAATGTTTTATTTTACAAAAAAAGCTTAATAACTTTCTTATGGTCATGTTATTTAGTTTAATTGAGTTCATATTAAGGAATAAAAAAAAAACAACAAAGTGAAAAGTTGAACCAGTGGGCTTCATTCTTTGCTTATGCGCATCGATGTCATTGTGTAATCTATTACTACATATGCCTGTTACGGATAATATACGTAGATGTATATTTGCTAATAAAGATGTTAAAAAAAATATTAAGGAATAAAGGGAGATAATGTGTTTTTAGTTTTATAATATGCTAACTTTTTGAGCATTCCTTTAAGTATCTTCTGAAGTTTCAAACTTGAGGAACTAATGCTTTTTTACTTTATCATTTTCATTTGATATAGTGAATTTACTTCTGCATTACATTCTCTTATGTTTAAATTAAATTTGACTTTTTGTTCATCGTTGATGACAATTAGATGAATTCTTCATTCAACAGATAGTTAAACAAATTCGACCTGTGGGTGATCTTGGAAATGTATGAGTATCTATGGACATAAACTCTGTCCAGATTGTTGATTCAAATATATAGATAATTTTTTTTTCTCTTTTAATTATTATTGAATTACAATTCTGTATCTTACTGTTTGGCCTGCTTTGTTTAATTTTATAGAGTATTTCTTCTTATCAAGCTATATTGCCATACTGAGTTTAGAGCTGTTTTGTTACCTTCCTTCTCCATTACTTTTATGTTAGCTTCTCAGTTTTTTACTTTGTTTGCTCTCTCATAACCTAGACTGAAAGGTCTCATACAATGTATTTCTATATTTTTTCTCTTTCCATTGTGGTTTATGTTTCATTGTTTGAATCACGTGTTTATTTATTTTTTTTTTCTGCATATATATATATATATATATATTTATGTGTGTATGGGTGTGTCCCGCCACGTTAAATAATTTAGAGAATGAAGTGGTAAAAGGCCTAGATGCCTGTCCACTAATTTGGCCTGCACCTTACTGTGCATGGCTAGCTGACCCTTGACCCTTGTGGGTGTGTTCGATTCATTAAATGCCTTGTTTATTTTTAAGCTAGTCCTTTTTTTGCACACCTTTTCTAATTTTCTAATATAATTTTTTAAATCTTTTAAGTAAAATATAACCCTTTCCACCGAAAGAAAAGTTGTGCAAAAAACGGACTAGATTAAAAATAAGCGAGTCATTTAATGAAACATATATATGAATGAAGGTCTGCTCCCAAAATACACAAATATATATATATATATATTGTTAAAATAAGCAGCAGCTCCTGCATTGACCAGTTTCTTGTTGAAACTCTCTAGTTTTCGTATCACTTTGCGGTGAGACTTCTAGCTTATATATATATATATATATATATATTATATTATATATATATATATATATATTATTATATATATATATTATATATATAATATATATATATTTATAAAGATATATTAAACATAATAAATTCTCGACCGTGTGACAGATATACATCCGATCAATCATTTTTAGTTGTTTATATATATATATACGGCCCCTCAGGGCCGTAGCCCTGAAGATGACATAAATATATGTCGAAACGTCGGCAAAAGGACTAGTTTTAATCATTGGACCTCAAACCTCAAAAAAAAAAATACATTATATTATATATATATATAATATATATATATATATATATATATATTCACTTTATAAACCGAAAGACGATCCAAAATTGACACAATAACAGTTCAAAATTGAGGATTGGTAGCATAATTAAGTAAAGAAACACACTTACAAACTCAAATTTGTCCGTCTTCAGGAGAAAAGAGAAATCTCGTTTCTCTTAAAGACGGATTGTCCGAAAATTTGATATGCTACCTACCCTCAATTTTGAACTCTTATATATATATATATATAAAACAGCCCGTTAGCACAATATATCAAACAATTCCTAGAAAACAGAACATAGAAAAACAACTGAACTCACCTGAATTTTCGACCTCGGCTTCTTCAGGAAACAGTTGCTTTATGCCAGCCGAGCAGAACTCTTCTTCTTCTTCTTCTCCTTCTCATAATGTTGAAGAAGTCTTCCAGGGTTTTTCATTTTAGCTTGATTTTATGGATGTTTCATTTTATGTATCTATAAAATCAAGCGGAACAGAAAAACACCTGAAGACAATATCGAAATCTTTTATAATGAACACCACAGGTGGCTACATATTATGGAATCGTTTAGTAAAAATGAGAAGAAGCCAATCTTTAACCATCAGGCTGCATGTTTCTTTCTAGAATTCTATAATTACACACATGAAAAGGTCATAATAAATAGATCGTCTTATTAAGGTGTTGTAATTCTAAAGTAGTGTAATTAGAAGTGGTTCAAGGGAAACTTGACCGAAAGCAACTTGTTGATGCAAAGGTTATATTTAGGTTTCAAGTGAATGTCTAATGCAAATTCTTGATTTTATAATTGGCTTTACTATATAGTTATTAGATTTTTAGAATAATTTTTGCATAATGTTTAATTGCATATTGCGAATCATTTCACCTTGAAAATGGTCAATGAGATCGAAATATCGGGAATTTTGTGAATCTAAAGCAAAATAAATCATTTGGTGGATTGATTTATATTTTTTCAAGAGAAGTTGAAAACTATTGTAAGAAGATTAGAAAAAGTATATAGGAAATGAACAAGATTAAAAATAAGCAAAGGATTTAACGAAATTTGTTTAAAAGAATGTCTGCTCTCAAGTATATGTATACCAAATAATGATCAAACCACAATATGAAATGGGAAAACAAGACTAAGATCTTTCAACCTTAACAGGCGGTCTTCGTCAGAGTCCTTCGTCCTTGGTCTAATATATATATAATATATATATATATATATAATATATATAAAAATAATAAATATAAAAAAATTAAAAACATAGAAAGAAACCACTGAACTGACTATATATTCGATGTCCGTCTGCAGGAAAGATGAATCGTCCAAGGCTGATAACGACTGTATTATATATATATATATAAATATATATGTATATATACACCCGAGTTGGGTTTTTGGGTTTTTGACTCTGACGAAGACCGCTTTGTTACGGTTTGAAAGATCTTAGTCTTTTTTCCCATTTTTATTGTGGTTGATCATTGATTGTTGTTTCACGTTTTATGTGAAATCTTTTATATATATTATTATATTGTCATATGACCAAAATCCTCAAGAACCCCTTGTGTGAATTTGAAATATCAGTGGTCGAGAAGCTATATCAATATATATATATACACTTTTTCGATGAAAATACGATCCGAAATGGACAAATACAGTTCAATGTACATAAAAAAAAAAATAGAGATTAAAAACACAAACTTAAAGTCTCTAAATTTCGGTTGAACCGTCTTCAGGAGATATAAGCGCTTGGCTTCCCTCTCTTATATCTCCTGAAGACGGGTCAACCGAAAATTAGAGACTGTAAGTTTGTGTTTTTAATTTCAATATATATATATATTAGTGAAGGTTATATATATATATATATTTATATAATATATAATATATAGTATATATATGTGTGTGTGTGTGTGTGGGTGTGTGTGTGTGAATGGACAAACAACATGTCTACGAAAGGATGTTGATGCTAAAGTTGACTGCTATTGCGAGGGACTGTGACCCTTCCAGTTATATAAATGTTAACAAGGACGCTCTGTCTTTGAGAATGATTGTTCTTAAAGTCTTTTATAGAACCATAATCGACAGAATCCTGAGGATTCCCTTAACTGTACTACCACGATCTGCTTCTAACTGCTGACTACTTTCCAAGCCACGGAAAGTAGTTTACCCCTGTTGACACGACTTCCTTGTTCTGATTAATAAGAGGGATTCCCTAACTGCTCCTAACTTAGGAAAGTAATTAAACTGTGTTTACGCCAAGTCCAAGTCAACACAGGTCCACCCCTGTGTTTCCTCTTCTTTTTCTCTTTCCTGAAGACGGCAATAAAGCCGAAATGATTGAGAATCATAAATGTTAGTCCCTTTTTTGTGTTTTGTAGTTCTAACTTTAATTATATATATATATATATAAAGATTTCACATAAACACGTGGGTTGTTAAGTTTTTGACTCTGACGAAGACCGCCTGTTACGGTTGAAAGATCTTAGTCTTGTTTTCCCATTTCTTATTGTGGTTTGATCATTAATATATATATATTAGTATACTTTGGTAGCAGTCCTTCGGATATGCATGCTTTGTTGAACACGACAGAGTAGTTCATGTCTATAAGTTTCTTCTTAAGACCTTCGATTTGCCTAAAAACAGCTTTTTCGTTGTTAGAACAACGCTTGAGGTGGTCAGCAATTGTAAACGAAAAAGCTGTTTTTAGGCAAATCTAAGGTCTTGAGAAGAAACTTATAGACAGGAACTACTCTGTCGTGTTCAACAAAGCATCCATATACTATATATATATATATAATTATAAAATTGGAAAGACGATCCAAACTGGACATGTACAAGTTCAAAATTGAAGAAGAGGATCACACAGAGTAAAAAAGTTACTTAATAATTCAAATTTTTGGGGAATTTGTATTCAGTAGAAAAGATAGAGGAAGATCAAGTACGCTGGAAACGCAACGGAAGGTTTCTTACGGATTTCCCGAAAATTTTAGTTAAGTGTGTCTATTTACTCTGTGCATTACTCTTTTTCTTTAATATATATAAAATATATATGTATATATATATATAAACCCAGTAGGGTTTTTGACTGTGATAAATACCGCTTGTTAGATCTTAGAATTAGAATCCATTTCATATTTTGGTTCATTATTGATTGTTATTTCACGTGTTTATGTGAAATCTTGTATATAATATATATATATATATATATATATATTTATATATAAAAAGATTTCACATAAACACGTGAAATCATATATTGATCATATATTTTATATATATATATATTAATGTAGAATAATGGAACACGTATATATAATTTGAACTGATATATTTTTATTTCATGGATTTACTGTGAAATATTGTTATGAAATATTATAATTACAGACATTGAAAAGTAAATAAATGTACCAAATTTTTAGAAAGTGCAAAATTTTGAAAGAAATTTGTTAATAATATATATTTAATATATATATATATATATATATTATATATATTATATAAAAGACAACAAAAGAAGAAACGAGAAAACTTTATATATTATTATATATTATAATAATATTATAATCGTGGATGTCGTGGATGTCTTACTTGTCCTATCATCAATCCTGTTCCTTCCTTTACCTCTGTCCATAGTAAACGCACCTACCCTATCTCTCACAAGACCTCTTGTACCTCTGGTAACTGCGTTTACCGTTTGGATTGCACCCAGTGTGATTCTTTTTATGTGGGTTTGGCTTCCACCAAGCTAAGCCTGCATATGAATAATCACAGGTCATCCGTTGGCAAACGCAGTGACCTTCCGTTGCTACTCATGCCAGTTCTCACGGACTCAGTTTCAATGACTGTTTTCCGTGTACAGGTCCTGAGGCAGATTGATCAGACTAATTCAAAGTTACTCTGAGAGCTTCAGAAGAAGCACTTATTAGTCTTCTGGGTGGTAGATCGGCTCCTGGGCTTAACCTCAATCGTTGATTTTTTTTTTTTTTTTAAGTTGTTATCAGCTTTTAATTTTATTTTAGTTAAATGTTTTCATTTTTTAATTTTTATTTGGCTTATTAATTTGGTTATCAGCCTTTGGAGCGATTCACTTCTTTTCCTGAAGACGAGGACATCGAAATATAGTAGTGAGTTCAGTGGTTTCCTTTCTATGTGTTCTTTTTTAAATTCTAGTTTATATATATATATATATACATGTACATACTTTTCAAATGCAGTAATACTATTTTTTTTGTACGCATAATGTTAATGTCGGCAGACCTGGGATCCGTTAGTTGTGAAATAAGACATGACTACATTGATGTCAAGACTTTTAATTAATGCCAATAACTCATTTTTGACTTGACTGCTGTGAGTCATTGTTTGCTTTTGGTAGTATCAAGAGAATTATGTTTATTGAGCATGGTGATAGTGTTGGTGTAAGTGATCTGTAGTCATGGACGAGGCAGCTCAGGCATGGTGCAGGGCGTGGTTGGTGGTGACGATGAAGCAAGCCTGCTTAAAGATCAGTTGCTAGGCCACTCAGGTGTCTCTTGCCTGCCATTTAGCTTCCTGTCCACAGCCTCTCTCTCTCTCTCTCTCCATACACATGTCTGCTCTCGCTCTAATGCTTTCTATTCAAATAAATTAACTATCAATTCAATTACTGTCAATATCTTTGTTGAGACGTCGGTCCCGAACCTGTACGATGTCAGGTACTCGTTAAAGATGCCTAATCGAAATGCACTTGAGTTAAACAAAATTTAGTACTCCCAATGTAGTTTCAGTAGAACCACCGAGCTCTGAATTAAAGAAAAAATTTCGTAATTTGGAAAAATATAAGACGAAATTGAACCAAGTGGAAACAGACATCCGGTTTTTAAAAGCATGTATATATATAACAGATTCAATAATATATCGACCGTTTGATAGAATAGGTGTGTTCTCTAATCGGGGTTCGGTCAATTTTCCAGGATATAAACTCAAACTTTCGTTGCCAACGTTTCGGTTTTATTTAAAACCTTTTTCATAGGCAGAAGTAAGAGTTTTTAACTAAGAAAATGAAATTACATTGTTGTTCCTTTAAATAATATAAAGGTTCCTTTAATAATAAATAATATATATATATATATATTAATCTATTTATTCTCTATTAGTCCAGTTATACAGTTGACCTGTCAACTCTTTTATTCTAACCGCTTGTTTCTTGTTCTTTATTGACCTTTGACCTTCTCTTTATATTAACCTGTACTAATCCTTTTAATCTATTTATAGCAATGACTAAGCATGAGTCATCGATTTTAATTTAACATGTCACATAGCCAACTCCTTTTCCAGTTGAACCCTGTTAGCAGGAGGTTAGTACGTAGGATCGAATCTCTTAGTCGTAAGATCGAGAATGCCGAGACTGCCGTTAATTTAATGATACCTGTTTGAAAGAGGATCTGCTGCTTATTTATACCAATATATATATATATATATATATATATATTATATAATATATATATATATATATATATTTGTCTTGAATAACGGAAAGACGATCCAAACTGGACACAATAACAGTTGAAAATTGAAGAAGAGTAACACCCAGAGTAAAGAAAAGGGTTACTACAACGTGCTTGGTCTCCATTTCTCATTTCTCCTGAAGACGGATTGCCCGAAAATTTGAGTTTGTAAGTGTGTTTCTTTTACTTTGTGTGCTACGTATCCTCAATTTTGAACTGTTATATATATATCCATAATCAATATATATATATATTAGTAAAAGTTGGGAGCAGTCCTTCTTCAATACATGCTTTTAAAAACTGGATGTCTGTTTCCACTTAAAGTGGATCCAAGTGGAAACAGACATCCAGTTTTTAAAAGTATATATATATATATATATATATAAATGATCAAACCACAATAAGAAATGGGAAAACAAGACTATGATCTTTCAACCGTAACAAGCGGTCTTCGTCAGAGTCAAAAACCCAACTGGCAATATATATATATATATATATATAACAATTAAAATAAGCAGTGACACATAAACAGAAACACAACAAAGACTCACTTTTCAATATTTCGACCGTAATGGCGGTCGTCCTCAGGAGAAGAAGTGAATTGACGGAGGGACGACAGTCAACACATATATATATATATATATAGAGAGAGAGAGAGAGAGTTTCTCTGCTAGCAGAGCAAAACCATCTTCTTCAGAGGCCTAATTCTTCTGCGTTCATCTTCTTTATGTCATGGTGATGAAACAAGAAGTGTTTCCCTCTTTGTCTTTTAAAAATCATTAAAACATTTATTATTGTATCAGAGAATCGAATCATTTTAGAGACTCATTTAGAGCAAGCTGTCGAAACAAGTGAAAGTCCTGGGCTTGTAATAAAAAAAAAATGTTTGAATTACTATTTTATTAGCAGGCAGAGGGTCTAGTTGTGTAACACTTCACTACTGAACCCGTGTGCTTCTCTTTCCTTTTATGAAGTCAGCTTTCATTTTAAAAAATACCGAGTGTTCGCTAAAATCTAATAAACAAGTATACAATCCAGTCAAAACTTCACTCCGTCAATACCCGCATGCTTAATCAAGTTAATTATTATTAAGTGCTTTTGCATGTGCAACAGGAAGGATTTCACTTTTTCAAATTCTTTAACGGCTTCTCTATTAATCAATCCCCTGATAGCTGCGTTTCAAATATATTGGAAATTAAAATCACTTGAAATTATATAACTTTGCTTTTTCTTCATTCTAAATAATCATGCTTTTTTCCTAAACATTTACCATTTTTTTTTTTGATCGACTGTAATTTCGGTATTTTTGTTATATAAAAAAAAAATAATAATCTTGCTAATGTCATTGTTTATAAAATTATTGCATCACAGTGTCAAAGGGCAAATAGTTTTAATTGCAAGATTAAAAATCGTTTTATCTGAAGAGGACAACACTCATTTTTTAAGGATTCAATTACCTTTCTTTTAGCTTCTCTAGGACACCACTCCGTAATTATTTTTGCCTATCTATCTTTCTTCATCCTTATAATATCTCCTTCCCACTTGTTTTTTAGTGCATACATTGTAGTCAAGATATTTTTTATTCCTGTTTTTCTATTTATTATTTCTCTACTTATTTTGTCATGTTTCTTAATCCCTAGTCAGGTTCTCTCCATTTCTCTTTGTGTGATCTGGATTGGTCTCATAGTCCTTACTCAACTCTGTCCACGTTTGAGCAATATAGGTACATACAGGAAACAAAAAAATTTCTAAAATCTTCTTTAGGTTGATTCTGGTTACCAGTCCCAAACCTGATTTGGGACTGGTGATGACGTTTTGTAAGCTCTCGTGATATCAGGTTGTTTTGCTTAAAAAAAGGTTTCATTTAGGATTGGGACTGGTGAAAACAGTTGAAAGCTGCTGGAGATGTCAGGTGTTGGGATTGAAAGACTGATCAGTTGGATTTATGACTGGTGATGATGTTTTGAGAGCTCTCGCGATATCAGGTTGTTCGGCTTAAAAAAGGTTTCATTTAGGATTGGGACTGGTGAAAACGGTTGAGAGCTGCTGGAGATGTCAGGTTGTTGGGATTGAAAGACTGATCAGTGGGATTTATGACTGGTGATAATGTTTTGAGAGCTCTCGTGATATCAGGTTGTTCGGCTTAAAAAAGGTTTCATTTAGGATTGGGACTGGTGAAAACGGTTGGAAGCTGCTGGAGATGTCAGGCTGTTGGGATTGAAAGACTGATCATTGGGATTTATGACTGGTGATGATGTTTTGAGAGCTCTTGTGATATCAGGTTGTTTGGCTTAAAAAAGGTTTCATTTAGGATTGGGACTGGTGAAAACGGTTGAAAGCTGCTGGAGATGTCAGGCTGTTGGGATTGAAAGACTGTTCATTGGGATTTGAGACTGGTGATGATATTTGACAGCTCCGGTGATGATAGGTTGTTATTCTCGAAGACTGAGATCGATGTATAATAGGACTGGCAATGATGCTTGCGAACCCCGTAAGATCAAATCAATAGAAACGAATATAATTTATATTTCCAAAAACAAAATTTAATCAGTCATATGAAACTATTTTATGATTAAATTCAATAATTTATCATCTTTTGATGGGTAATATCAAAAAGTACGTTTCCACGCAGTAGGTTTTATGTCAATGGTAAGAATATCTTTGAGGTTGTCAGGTTGGTGGGTTTAAGAAGAGGGTCTGGGTTGCGGAAGCACTTCACCTCCTCCTCCCCATTGGCTCTATCTCCTGCCACAGGTGTAATTCCATTATGCCTCTTCGCTCTCATCTCGTCGCTTCCTATTAATCATCTGTGCGCTCTCACTTTCCTATTGTCCATCTCAGCCTCCATTCTTACTTTCCTCTTCAAGCGCTCTTAAGCATGCATTCAAAAAAAAAACAACCACTAATTAAATACAACTGCTCCTGAATAAAGGAAACCAAAAGATAATTTTTAAACATAGATTCGGATATTTAGCAACTACATTTCGAGTTCCGTGTAAACAGAAAGAAGTATAGTGTAATAAATATTATTACCTTCGTATGTATGACAACTGTATCAAAAGATGCTTATTCATTACTTATGCTATCTGTTTCTGTGTATTATTTACTCATGATGGGGAATTTCAAAAATGTTGTCTCTAGACAAAAGATTTTCATGTCAAAACCAACACTCTGACGAACACCGGTTGTTACGGTTGAAAGATCTTTTAAAAAAACACTAAAACACTAAAAAAACACTTAAAAAAACACTAAAAAACACTTAAAAAAACACTAATTAAATACAACTGCTCTTGGATAAAGGAAAGTCTTATTCTTTTCTCTTATTTATTATTGTGGTTTGAACTTTGACACATATATATTTGTAAACATATACATATGTATGATCAAAACACAATATGAAATGGGAAAACACGACTAAGATCTTTCAACCGTAACAGGCGGTCTTTGTCAGTGTCAAAAACCCAACTGATTATTATTTCACGTGTTTATGTGAAATCTTTATATACATATGTATAATCAATGATCAAACCACAATAAGAAAATGGGAAAACAAGACTAAGATCTTTCAACCGTCACTAGCGGTCTTCGTGAGAGTCAAATACCCAACAGAGTCAGTTGGGTTTTTGACTCTGACGAAGACAGCTTGTTACGGTTGAAAGATCTTAGTCTTGTTTTCCCATTTTCTTATTGTGGTTTGATAATTGATTGTTATTTCACGTTTTTATGTGAAATGTTTATATTCATATGTATGTATTTGTGTAATTAGGGAAAGATTTTCTTTAATACATTTAGTTTGTGTTTTAAATTGTTAGCAATTGGCGTAGAGAGAGACTTGGCTATTAACGATCATTGGTCAAACGAGTTTGAAATATTAATAATTGATTTTTTTGTTCATAACTGTAACAAGAAAGTGTGCTGTTTATTATTAGAAAACTTATAAAATGTTGAATTTCAAATTAAACGGAGCGTTAGGAAAGGTTGAAGTCACGGTTACACTGGCTGTCAAGAATTCGTGGTGGACGTGAAAGAGGAAGGAAGTTAGTCCGGTAGTGCACCATGAGAACTGCCACGTCACCGTGGTACATCAGGAGAGAGTCAATCTGTATTGTTTCTTGTATAAAAAAAAAAACCACTCCCTTCTCAAGTGGAGGAGCCTTGGCAGGTGTGTAGCTTGCAGGGGGGTTTTCTCCTTTCTCCTCAGGTCGAGATTATAGTGAACTGAAAACACCTTCTTGTTCACAGCCTTGTGCTTTTTAGTGACTTGGCCCTGATATATGATTTATGCTATTTGGGGGGGGGGGGGGGGGCTTGTAAAGCACCCATATCTCTCTCGTAGACCTCTGATACTCATAAGAGGTCTTCATCGATAAAAAGATTTCACATAAAACACGTGAACTAACAATCAGTGATCAAACCACAATAAGAAAATGAGAAAACAAGACTAAGATCTTTCAACTGTAACAAACAGTCTTCGTCAGAGTCCGCTCAATCCAACTCAGTGGGGTTTTTGACTCTGACGAAGACCGCTTGTTACGGTTGAAAGATCTTAGTCTTGTTTTCCCATTTTCTTATTGTGGTTTGATCATAAGAGGTCTTATAGGTGACTAAAAATATCTAGCCAGACCCGACCCAGGCGCGCTGGTCCAACTCGGGTCGGGTCCGGTATATATTGGGTAATACTAGAGTTTATTCTCCACCAGCCAAATAAATCTCGGTCATGTGTTTTATCTAAATTATTTATTTTATAATAAATATTCCTTAGTTAAACCCTTTCAGCGCTGCTAAACAGTAACACTTCATGTTCTTGAAGGCTGAATTTCAAAACATGATTTTTTTACCCTGTGCTACATTTTTTTTTGAAGAACCTAAAATTTCCATCCTTTTTTTGATCAGTTATACGTATACCTCATCAAAAATACGTATATATATACGTCCAACATATATACGTATATATACTGGTGATGAATAATTGTATGACGTATATGTACGTCATTAGCAGTGAAAAGGTTAATATCCATATTTCGTATTAGTATACATAATATATAAATATGTATTTATTAAAAAAAAAGTCAGGGTAGAGGGAAGCTCGAGTGTGACACGAATTTCGGGTTGTGTCGGGCTCGGGCTGAGATACACCTCTAATACACTTAACTACACTTAAAGATGAATATTCTTATGAATATTCAAAATAAACGGAATTCTCGTGCCCTTGAAGTATTGGCAAAAACCAACGTGAATTATAGTTAATTCATTAATTGTGCAATCTGTTATCGTGTGGTTGTATTTACTTAAGGTGGGGAATTTCAAAATACACAAAAGAGCTTTATGTTAAAATGACTGATAAGGCGTTTTGAACACTTAGTCTTCTTCTTCAGGTTTACATCTGCACTGAGTGTTAAGCGTGTTATTGAAACAGTACAGATGTAAACCTGAAGAAGAACACTAAGTTATTAGTTATTAGAAACGCGTTATTAGTTTTAAGCATGAAGCTTTTTTTTTGTTCAGAGACTTTATTGTTTTTAAAATTTCTTAACATGACTTATAGATGCTTGCTAATACAGTGAATATAGTATTTAGTTCGTAGTTTTTAAAAAGAACTGTTCTAATTAACAACAAAGCTTCATGGTTAAACGAAGCCACGTTGTCAACCTAGTCAAGTCTAGTGGCTTGCATGCTCGCCTCTGAACTGGTAGATCCGAGTTTCAATACCCACTATGAACCTTGATTTTTTTCGCGCTAGAGCTGAAAAATGTTTTAGCATGTTGGTTTCGGAGAGCCTGTACGATCTCAGGTACTCATTAAAGGTCACCTAATCTAATTACATTTTAATTAAACAAAATTTAAGGCTGCAAATGTAGAATATTCATTGTGTGGTATCACAATGTGTTCTCTCGTGAGACTACCACATAAACGTAACCTACATTACGCGTGGTGGAATAAACGTCTCATAAGCTGTTTGTACCCTGCTGGTTTACTTGTCCTCTGTCTTTACCGTTTTTCTGTTCATTACGTCATACAGGCGTGTTGTAATAGGAGAGTGGTTTTTTTATAGGTAAAACCATTTCGTTCTTTTATATATGGTAGTTAAAAAACAAAAAAATGGCATTGTTTTATTGCTGTAAGTGACATAAGAGGGAATAGAGTCATCAATAATAACTCTATGTGCTGTACTTGAGTGCAATACTAAGTCGGAGTGCAATACTAAGTCGGAGTGCAATACTAAGTCGGAGTGCAATACTAAGTCGAGTGCTTTTAATCAAATACAAAATCATGTTTTTTTTTTCTTTTATTTTGAACCGTATCAACTCTATATATAAAGTTCGTGTATATACGAACTTTAACCTTACTTAAATTAACTTTACTTAAATTAACCTTACTTTAACCTTAACTTTAACGAACGAATTTTGTTTGTTCGTTTGTTTATTCACCTATTTCCCGTGGAGATAGAGACCTGAAATTAAATATATATTATTTCTTAATCTGAATAATGTTAAATAAAAGAATATTATCACTATATTCTCAAAATTGGAGCCAGAGTAACAAGTGTCTTGCGAATGTATTATATATAAACCACAAAACATTTTTTTTAATTTAATATTTGCGTAGTATAAACACGGATAATAAACTAAAGGCATGGAGTCAGGGTAGCCCACTGGCTTGCGTGCTCGCCGATGACAGTAGTGAAAATGTATTACTTATAAATATAACAAAAAAAAAATTAATTTAAAATTCATTAATTAAAATTTTAAATTTATTTATTTTAATTATATAGTTTCATAGTGTATATAACCTGAATTGATGTTTTATTTATTTATATGATAAAATAAATGATTTTTTTTTACTTTTAAATTATTATTATTTTGCTAAATATACTTATTGTGTATATATCTTGAATCATGTTAAGAATACTATATCAAAAGCTTGGGCCATATAGAATCTGTTTTCGTGCCTTAATAACAAGAAACAACAATTAAATTTATCCCTGTCAATCATGTTCAGTGAATTCATTTCAATAACTATTGCTATAATTTCTGAGTGACACAAAGGGTCACAGGTAGTCTAGTATAGTAATAAACTTCAACTTGAAGGAGTTTTATGGTTATAGTTTTTGTTTTATGGTTATATAACCTTCCTTTGTTTTCGTATCTGTTGTGACGCTGATTAATAATGCATCCAACGTAAATAGTTTTCCATAAAAAAAAAAGGTAATAACTTTTAAGTTTTTTATTTTTCCTTAATTTGTTTATATTTTGCTTCTTTTTATTGTTTGTAATTTTTCTTTTCGCTTTTTTAATAGCTGTTACTAACTTTTTTTTTTAAAAAAAAAACACATTTACTGCGAATTTGTTGTATTCTTTTAAGTTGTAAATATGTATATCCCTGGACGTCTTGAGCTCGAGAAATCTATGCATTATATAAGATAATATAAAAAGTCTCTGTCGTTTGTTAATTTTAATTGATTCATTTTAAATGCTTTAGTTGGACATGTAATTAATTACTTAGCTATAATGTATGGGGCCAGGTTAGCTCAGTGGTTGCGTACTCGCCTCTGAACTGATAGGACTGGGGTTCGATCCCCACCTAGCCCTCGATTTATTCACGCAGGAGGTGAATAAATCTGAGCACGTTGACCCTCGGAAAAGGACGTTAAGCCCGTTTTGATCTTCGCGTTCCTCGGTATTTTGTGCCATAACCACTTAGTCAAGCCAGGCCGCCTTGTTGACAAGTTACCCTTTAGCCACCTCCATTGAACATGAACACCTCAAGCAACGCAATGCTACGCACAAATTCTGACAGTTACTCCGCAAAACGGTACCTAGGCCAAGAGTAACAGACAAACTAAAGCCCAGGTAACATGCGGAGATGATTACCGATAAGGTACTCAAAATTCCCTTACCAGTTGCACTTTAACTAAAGAACATATATAACGAAGACATATAAATACACAATCAAGACTAACTCAACTTATTTATCACTACGCCTCAAGGTACTAAAATATTCCCTCGAGGTGGAAACTAAACTAACTTATAACTAAGAAACACTCAATACTAAAAGACTAAAAACTAATATAATGTCCGACAAGGTACTTGATATTGCCTTATCGTTTGCTTAAACTAAGGGACACAGGACATATAAATAAACATACAGAACAAGCACAACTTACGTTAAACCCTCAAGGTACTGGGAATATTCCCTTGAGACAAAGACTAAAACTAAGACCGACGGGACGTTAAACCGTCGGTCCCGAGCCTGTACGATGTCAGATACTCGTTAGAGATCCATACTCTAAATACACTTGAGTTAGACAAAATTTAAGACTCCCAGTCAAGAATCAATCTTGATTGTGTGGTATCACAAAGGGCCAATGCTCGGCCTAAGTGTGTTCCCTTGTGGGACTGCCCCTGCAACCTAACCTAACCTAGCTATGCTGTATGGTAAAATTTTAATGTAGTATGAAATTAAGAGTATGACTAAGCAGCGAAACCTGTCAAACATAACGGCGTTTATATTTTGTAGCACACACACACTCACACTGTCTTCCCCCTCTCTTTTCCTTGCTGTTATGTAAACTTGTAATTAATGTACCCAGTAGGTAGTCGACCTCTCGACCTGTTCTCTGTTCAAGTTTCTACAAACTTTAACAGACATATATTAAAATCAAACATGTTTTGATATTGCATCGTATGGATGCATTGATGGAGTAATGTGTTTTATGGGAAGACGGTGTCAGCTAGCTCAGTGCTTACTCGCCTGTGAATTAGAAAAGTTGATTTATACTCGATTTTTTCTTTGAAATCGAGTATAATAAAAAAAAAATTCGTTAGTATTAACCCCGAGCCGGGGTTAACTAACCACTGTACTAACCATACTAACATATAAGGAAAACGTACATAGTATGCTATATTTATATAAATAGTATAGTTAAAAAGATTTGACATAAACACGAGAAATAACAATCAATGATCAAACCAAAATATGCAAATGGAAAGCAAGACTAAGATCTTTCAACCCTAACAAGCGGTCTTCGTCAGAGTCGAAATCGCTAGGTTTTTTGACTCTGACGAAAAACGCTTGTTAGGGTTGAAAGATCTTAGTCTTGTTTTCCCATTTCATATTGTGGTTTGATCATAAATAGTATAGTATATAACTATATACTATTTGGTTATACTATAAAAGCGAAGGTTGAGACGTGGATCAGAATAGTGACTTGGCAATGACTGTCAACAATGAGCCATCATGACATTGTGCATGACTTTTCAACCTGCTCAAAGATGGCCGGCAACTAATTTATACATTCGTTACTTGTTTAAATACAAACATTTTATTAATAATTTTTAACACCTTCGTCACAACATGTTAATGTTACCAAAAATCACATATAGACAGATAAGTATTATCTGTCGACTGATATCTTTTCATAACATGGAATATAAAATAACTTTCAGCTTACCTCTTGATATTGGAGGTTTTAAGAAAACGTACTAGAAAACGTAATAGATTTATAAAACAATATTACCTACAACTTTCACCCGTTCCTTATAAGGTTTTACTTCTTTTCTCTTGGACCTTATAAAAGTAGAGTATACTATTAACTATACTATACTAAAGTATTAACTAACTACGATACTAACTATACTGTACTAACTACTATACTACCAAATATACTGTACTCATTACTGTACTACTAACTATACTAAACTAAATACTGTACTAAATATACCAACTAACGATACTAACTATACTGTACTAACTACTATACTACCAAATATACTGTACTCATTACTGTACTACTAACTATACTAAACTAAATACTGTACTAAATATACCAACTAACGATACTAACTATACTGTACTAACTACTATACTACCAAATATACTGTACTCATTACTGTACTACTAACTATACTAAACTAAATACTATACTAAATATACCAACTAACTACGATACTAACTATACTGTACTCATTACTGTACTACTAACTATACTAAACTAAATACTATACTAAATATACCAACTAACGATACTAACTATACTGTACTAACTACTATACTACCAAATATACTGTACTCATTACTGTACTACTAACTATACTAAACTAAATACTATACTCAAATATATGTACTCATACTAACTACTGATACTAACTATACTGTACTATATACATACTAGATACTACTTAACTATACTAAACAATAAATACTATACTAAATATACCAACTAACGATACTAACTATACTGTACTAACTACTATACTACCAAATATACTGTACTCATTACTGTACTACTAACTATACTAAACTAAATACTATACTAAATATACCAACTAACTACGATACTAACTATACTGTACTCATTACTGTACTACTAACTATACTAAACTAAATACTATACTAAATATACCAACTAACGATACTAACTATACTGTACTAACTACTATACTACCAAATATACTGTACTCATTACTGTACTACTAACTATACTAAACTAAATACTATACTAAATATACCAACTAACTACGATACTAACTATACTGTACTCATTACTGTACTACTAACTATACTAAACTAAATACTGTACTAAATATACCAACTAACGATACTAACTATACTGTACTAACTACTATACTACCAAATATACTGTACTCATTACTGTACTACTAACTATACTAAACTAAATACTATACTAAATATACCGACTAACTACGATACTAACTATACTGTACTCATTACTGTACTACTAACTATACTAAACTAAATACTATACTAAATATACCAACTAACGATACTAACTATACTGTACTAACTACTATACTACCAAATATACTGTACTCATTACTGTACTACTAACTATACTAAACTAAATACTATACTAAATAAACCGACTAACTACGATACTAACTATACTGTACTCATTACTGTACTACTAACTATACTAGAGTGACTACATATTATACTAAATAAAAAGATTTCACATAAACACGTGAAATAACAATCAATGATCAAACCACAATAAGAAAATGGGAAAACAAGACTAAGATCTTTCAACCGTAACAAGCGGTCTTCGTCAGAGTCAAAAACCCAACTGATAAAGGTATAAAACTGCATAATAAAGGTATAGTTTGTTTAAGATAACGAAATTGGGGTAGCCTAGACTACTCGGTCTCACTCTGCCCTCATTGTGAATGGCCAATACCGGCATGATAATGTATGTTATTCGAAATAAAAAAAAAGTACGAGAACTTGAAAGTACGGTTATTCGAAGTACGGAAACTCGAGGGTCAAGTGTATATTGCTTGTGAAGTTCTATCTCTTCATTTATAATATCTGCTATTTGAAATCAAATTTATAATTCGAATTAAATACTGTTTTGACGGTCTAATGTGTGAAATGTAAACATGACTGTCATCCCACCCCCCACTCATTGTCTCTCACTCTATCACTTTATTTATCTATTTCTCTTTCTACCTTCAATATCGTAGCTAATTACGCCTCAATAACTTTCACTTGACCTTGAAACTACAGTTGGGTTTTTGACTCTGACGAAGACCGCTGTTATGCTTGAAAGATCTTAGTCTTGTTTTCCCATTTTCTTATTGTGATTGATTATACTAAATATATTAAATGATTGCTATACTAATTATACTCTACTACTAACTATACTAGAGTGACTACCATACTATACTAAATATATTAAATGATTGCTATACTAATTATACTCTACTACTAACTATACTAGAGTGACTACCATACTATACTAAATATATTAAATGATTGCTATACTAATTATACTCTACTACTAACTATACTAGAATGACTACCATACTATACTAAATATATTAAATGACTACTATACTAATTATACTCTACTACTAACTATACTAGAGTGACTACCATACTATACTAAATATATTAAATGATTGCTATACTAATTATACTCTACTACTAACTATACTAGAGTGACTACCATACTATACTAAATATATTAAATGATTGCTATACTAATTATACTCTACTACTAACTATACTAGAGTGACTACCATACTATACTAAATATATTAAATTATTGCTATACTAATTATACTCTACTACTAACTATAAGTGTGACTACCATACTATACTAAATATATTAAATGACTACTGTACTAATTATACTCTACTACTAACTATACTAGAGTGACTACCGTACTATACTAAATATATTAAATGACTACTATACTAATTATACTCTACTACTAACTATACTAGAGTGACTACCATACTATACTAAATATATTAAATGATTGCTATACTAATTATACTCTACTACTAACTATACTAGAGTGACTTCCATGCTATACTAAATATATTAAATGATTGCTATACTAATTATACTCTACTACTAACTATACTAGAGTGACTACCATACTATACTAAATATATTAAATGACTACTATACTAATTATACTCTACTACTAACTATACTATAGTGACTACCATACTATACTAAATATATTAAATGACTACTATACTAATTATTCTGTACTAACTACTGTACTACTAACTATACTATACTAATGTATATAGTATATATACTATGCAGTATACTATATGTATACTATAGTATGCACATAGTGTGACTACTATACTATACTAAATATATTAAATGACTAGTATACTAATTATACTGTACTAACTACTGTACTACTAACTATATCAACTAACTACTACACTAACTAACTATACTATACTATTGCACTAATTTAGTATTAAGTATTATAATACCATAATATATTAAACCTTGTTTATGACTCAGCATGACACTGCAAGTTGAAAGACAACACTCCAGTATATGACCTAAGTACAAAAGACCTGCTGTTTTCACTGCATGAATGTTGCATCAGAATAAACCCTATTTACATACTGCGGTATAATCAGAGAAAACATAAGGAATAATCAAAAAGTCGATAGGGTTTTCATTAAAACAAAGCAGGAAGTGTTTTTACTTGAACAGATGGTAATATAAGACTAATTTAAAATGATGAAAGATGCAAATGAATGGGAGAATGTGTAAAGGGGGGGGGGGGGGGGTGCAATTGAAAAGCGAATGTGGTCAAAGCGATTTACCTGTGAGACTCTGACTCCTACCGCAACAGGATTATTAGCTTACTGTCTTATGGCGCTTTGTCTATTATTCATTTAATGACTTTTAACTGGAATGGTATGCGCAACTGATAAACCCTTTTAAAACCCCCCATCTTCACTGTTATGTCGAGCCAAAAGTGCAGCAACTCGGTAAAGCCACTTTAATATTAAGTAACCCAAGTGTCAACATCAGCCATAAATGTCAGAAATAATTCAACAATTTCTTTTTTAAATTCCCATCATACTTGTTTACATCTTTTCCATTCACTAATACACTATATATTCCAGGCTGATTTAAATGAATAATTCGTTTCCTACATATTTTCAATAACCTTTAATACATACAACTAGAATGTGTTAGCTAGTAGCAAAAACGTTGGCAATGAGAGTTTAATTTGAATCTGAAGAACTGAACGAGTCCTAATAAACTTTAGTGTTGTTTCTATTCCATGGTCGTTACCTTTGTCAATATTTATATATTTGGGATAATAATTATGGGTTTCTATAAGGTTATAAGAAGAACATATGGATGTGATATGAGCCTATGTAAAAGGTTTCAAATAAAGACCGAAACGTTTACAATGAGAGTTTAATTTGAACCTGAAGAACGGACCGAGTCCTGATAAACTTTAATGTTGTTACTATTCGATGTTCGATACTTTTATCAATATATATATATATATATATATAAAATAAATTAAAAACGAAGGAAACACACAGAAAGACACAGACATAACTCACATCGAAATATCGATGTGAGTTATGTCTGTGTCTTTCTGTGTGTTTCCTTCGTTTTTAATTTATTTTATTTAAAAAAGTCCGCTGGACCGTTTCTTTTAATTGTATATATATATATAAAATCAATGATCAAACCACAATAAGAAATGGGAAATCAAGACTAAGATATTTCAACCGTAACAAGCGGTCTTCGTCAGAGTCAAAAACCCAACTGATATATATTATTATATATATATATATATATATATATATATATATATAAATGAAGATTTGAAAATAAGAACGTGCAATAACAATGAAGGTTCAAACCCTAATAAGAAGTGAGAAAAAAGGCTAAAATCTTTCAACCGTAACAAGTGGTCTTCGTCAGAGTTGAGTTAGGATTTGTGGAAGACCGCTTGTTACGGTTGAAAAATCTTAGTTTTTTTTAGTCGTTGTCATACAAATGTATATTGATGTATTTTTTAATGATTATATATTATTTATAATTGAATCGTTATCAAAATGTCCTATATGTTGTGACAATTACAATTAGTATGTATATTACTATTTTATACGCATAAGATCGCCGTGTAAGCTAGTATGTAAATATTGTTCATTCAAGGTAAATGTATTGAGCTCAGAGCTATAACTATATGGTTTTTTGTTGATGTTTAGAACTATGTTATATCATAATACGGCAATGGTTAACTGGACATTTCTAAGAATGACTTCCGTCCAGAAAAGGAACCTTGAGTCACCGCATTATGTTTACTTGTGGTCCTTATAGATAGGAGAGAGGAGGCAATAGGGAAATGCCCACGCCTCCATGTGCCATTGTCAACAACAAAAGGCTGAATCACGGACGCTTTTCCATCAGATGTCAACCAACTCCAGTTATCATCAAAAGGGTGGCGCTTTGAGTTGTTTGTTTACTCTTTTTGTATGTTTACTTTTCACATACAACAACCAACCCCTGGATTATCATTTAAATTAGGTTAGGTTAGGTTGCAGTAGTAATAAAATTTAATAAAAATAAGACATAAGAAATCCAGGCCCGGGGCTTTATGATTTGCCTGCTGATTCAGAGCCGTCTATCTCAGTTCCTATCTCTTCTCTCCTGATGACGGTTTCACTGAAAAGTAAAAATCTGTAAGTGTGCTTTTCTATTTACTGTGTATCTATATATTAATCCGAAACGATTATATTGAAAAATATATACATAAAGGTTGATGAATTCTAAGGTAGTGTAATCAGTTATTATGTGGTATTTACTCACTGTAGGGTAAAAAGCTAATGAAATAGTCTACACATATAGAAATTTATAGTATAAACAACGCGTTTCTTACACGTATGTACATCTCGTATTCGAATGCATATATATAACTTTGGGTATAAAAAGATTTCACATAAACACGTGAAATAACAATCAATGATCAAACCACAATAAGAAATGGGAAAACAAGACTGAGATCTTTCAACCGTAACAAGCGGTCTTCGTCAGAGTCAGTTGGGTTTTTGACTCTGACGAAGACTGATTGTTACGGTTGAAAGATCTTAGTCTTGTTTTCCCATTTCATATTGTGGTTTGGTCATTGAACGTTGGGTATTTCTGTTTTCTTACCTTATTTTGTACTATTTATTTTATACTGTAGATATCGCTCTGATGACATTGTATTTTTTAGTTTTATGCCTGAAAAAGATTACTAAGTGTTTGAAACGCATTGTTTACATTATTAAACTTCTATGTGTGGTGACAAATTCATTAGTTTTTTTACCTACAATAATTGCTTAAATTTAATAAGATGGTAATTTTTTATTATTTCTTTGTAAAAACAGTTTGTTTTCTATTTGATGTCGGTTATTATTAATAGCAAAGGATTCAAGCGTGTTTATTTGTTACCTTAATAAGCTTGATTTCCGGTTGTGTGAGTTGGGTTTATATTAATTTGTTTTTTTAAATATGTTTATATTTTTCCTGTCTAAACTTGAGGTTATACATTAGTTTGAAGAAAGCAACACCCGACAGGTGATTACCAGAATCTGTTTAAAAGACATTAAAGGGAATACGAGCACTTTGCGTAACATGCACCAGGTAATCACGCCAAAGATGACACATGTGAAAGAGGAAATGCCTAAGGAAAAACATAATCCCATACAGGTGGTTACAATTAGTGGCACCAGGAATGCATAACCTGGTCATTACAGGGGGGAGGTAACGTGTTGGTTTTCTGCCTTGTTATATAACGTTTAGCCAACACAGGCTAGTTATTATTTGATTTGGTTTATTTTGAAGTGAAGGAGAGGGTTGTGTTTTGAGTTGAGTTATTATGTGCAAATGAGATGGTTAGACAAGACTCTATATGTACGTAACTATCTGTTTGCTAGACACCTACGCCTTTGCTTCTAGTTTGTTTAAATCCAAAAATAGAATCTCTCAACTATGGTTGACTCAAACAATGAATTGCGTTTTGGTAAGATTTTTGCTGTTTGGCAGGAACTAATCTTCATTGACCTAAAGACCGTGTCCGTGCATTGCATATGGACAGTCTAATCTGAGGTGGGCAACCTCTGGCACGCGTGCCAAACCTGGCACGCCGATGATTTGTCTCTGGCACGCAAGAGCACAGGTTACCCTTAGCACAGATGCAAGCACATGTTACTCTAAGCACAGACAAAAAAAAAACTACTTTCCTTGAGGTATAAGCTTTCATGCCATGACAGTATATATACTTCCTGGTGGTGAAGGGGTTTATAAAAAATTATATACATTTTGTATAAAATATAAGTATTGTATACCCAATATTTATATGATGTCATTTTTTTGAGGGTTGAGGTGGTTAGAGGTGGTTATTTTTTGTTATTTATTAACCCTTTCAATACTGCCAAACAGTCCACAGTTCATGTTCTTGAAATCTGAATTTAAAAACATGATTTTTTTTACTTTGTGCTAAATTTTTTTTGAAAAACCTAAAATTTCTATCCTTTTTTTGATCAGTTATACGTATACCTGATCAAAAATATGTATATATATATATATATATATATATATATATGTCCAAAATATATACGTATATAAAAAGATTTCACATAAACACGTGAAATAAGTATGAATGATTAAACCACAATATGCAATGGGAAAACAAGACTAAGATCTTTCAACTGTAACAAGCGGTCTTCGGGATATATATACGTGTATATACTGGCGATGCATAATTGTATGGCGTATATGTACGTCATTAGCAGTGAAAGATTTAAAAAATTAGTAGTGGTGCCAGGAATTCATAACCTGGTCATTACAGGGAGAAGGTAATGTGTTAAAATATTGTAAAATAAAATAACATTTTCTGAGAGGTTAGAGCTGTTGTGGTCTACAAGACATTGTAGTTATTTTTGTTTTTTATTTTAGACCTTCACTCTAGATTAAAGACTACTTTGCTTTGGAGTCTTTATAGAATGATCAAAACATGAGATCTACAGATCTAACTCTACTTTGTGATCTCCACAAGTAGATATTCAGGGTTACCTGGGTAGAGCCTATTTGTGATATAAGCAGGATTCTAACATCGCTAAATACATGCATGTTGTTAATACCACTGAGGTTAGTATGATTTATATTATTAATATGGCAAACCGTCATACCTCGTAAGATGATGTTGGATTCGTTGGAGCTCTTTCGAACGTTGTCCATCTTCAATTGCAACTAATTAACTAACCTACTGAGCTGTTATAAAGGGGGTTGGTTTTCTGTCAAGTCCACTGCTATCCTCATATTATTACTTTGATTTTATTTAGTGATTTTTCATTTTTAGTTTTAGCTGTTATCTAATAAAAACTAAAAATCAAAAATAACTAAATACAATCAAAGTAATAATATCAGGATAGCAGTGTACTTGACAGATAACCAACCGTTTTATAACAGCCCAGTAGGTAGGTTTGTTGCCATCGAAGATGGATAACGTCCGAAAGAGCTCCAACGACTCCAAGATCATCTTACAAGGTATGACGGTTTGCCATATTAATAATATAAATCATACTAACCTCAGTGATATAATAATAATAATATACTTTTACCTTGTCTTTATAGTCGGAAAGTATTTCTTTTGTTTTTAATGTGTATGTGTGTAGTGTGTGCGTGCTTGTGTGTTTTTATCGTAATTCATTGATTTGGTTTTAATAGTTTAAATAGGTAGAGTGATATTTATAACAGATTCTATGATTTCGGCCTTAATTAAGCCGAAAATAAGCAAGAAACACAGTGCTACCAACCATAAAATTAAATAAAAAAAAAATCCTCGTTCTCAACTACCAGATGAATTAACTATACTAGAGCCAGACTTTGCAATTGTAGGAACATATTTAAAATATGTTTCTTCTCAGATATTTTATTTTACATATTTAATATTTTCAATGTGATTGTCGACATGTTAATGAATCAATGTTTTACACTTTATAACTAAAAAGAGAGTTGCCCAGTGGATTTCCATATTAATAGGCAGCTAGTTTAGAAAGCAGGTTCTCACGGGTAAAGCTGGCAGTTTGGTTTTTCCAGATTGTTTTTTCATTAGTCTAACAACAGAGGTAGTTAACAAAAAAAAAAACTAAAACAATAACTCATGAGAACTTTTTGATTGAATAGTCTATCAGTCATCTAGTGATTTCTAAGTACTAAATTAGTCATTTTATTCAAAACAGGGTTAAAAAAGAAAGAAAGAGGGTTTTGTAAGGCTTGAAGGAAGGAGAGGGTAGCCCAGTGGCTTGCAGGCTCGCCTAAATAATGAAAAAATTCGGGGGTTGGAAACTTACTCTGGCTTTTTATGTATTCATGCAGGAGGTAAAAAAAGTCCGAGCACGTCGTCTCTCGGAAAGGATATGAAGCCGTCGGTCCCGAGCCTGTACGATGTCACGTACTCCTTACTCAAAAATATTTTAAAAATCTATATATTTTGTACACTATCTTTATTTCTTTATTGAGGTTTGGTCTAGCTTCAATAATATAACATCTTTAAGCCAACGTTTTGTCTATATTTGTAGACATATTCATGACTACATCAATACAGAATTTGATTCAAATAACATGAAAAGTAATTATTTTACATTATTTAATTGATTGTAGGGTAAAAAGGTAATGAAACAGTCTCCACATATAAAAAGTTAATCGTATAAACAACGCGTTTCGAACACGTAGTGTTCTTCTTGAGGCACTGAAGAAACGCGTTGTTTATACGATTAACTTTTTATATGTGGAGACTGTTTCATTACCTTTTTACCCTACAATCAATTAAATAATGTAAAATAATTACTTTTCATGTTATTTGAATCAAATTCTGTATTGATGTAGTCATGAATATGTCTACAAATATAGACGAAACGTATAAAATAAAAACGTATAAATTGTATTGGATTACAGCTACACTCACCAGCTGCCAAACTGCTATGACTAACGTTCTCGCCTTTGGACTAGCAGTTCTGGGAGTTAAATAATACTCACTTTGGCCCTCGATTTAATCTTGTGGGAGCTGACCTAAGACTAAGACCTTAGATTACTAATGATCTTAGACCAACATGACTAAGACTTAAGATGACTAATGACCTTACACCTAAGATGACTAATGACCGTAGACCTAAGATGACTAAGACCTTAGATGACTAATGACTTTAGACTTAAGATTGGTAAGACCTTAGATGCCTAATGACCTTAGACCTAAGATGACCAAAACTTTAGATGGCTAATGACCTTAGATTTAAGATGGCTAAGACCTTAGATGACTAATGACCTTATACTTAAGATTGGTAAGACCTTAGATGACTAATGACCTTAGACCTAAGATGACCAAAACTTTAGATGACTAATGACCTTAGATTTAAGATGGCTAAGACCTTAGACCTTAGACCTAAGATGACCAAGACATTAATTCGTCTGCACAATAAGCCGAGTCTGTGCCTCGATATATTGACGTGAGAGGTGAAGTAATCTTAGCACACGTCCCTTTGGAAAAGGCGTTAAGTTGAGGCTCTTTAATGCCATGTATGCGTTAAAGATCCCTACTCTAAATACACTTGAGTTAAAGGTCAAAACTTAGAACATAATTATTTCTAAATATATAAAATTGTAGTTGAATAACCAACAACAACAAATACTTTGATCAAATACACATGAAGAATGTTGATTGTGTGTTATGAGCAATCTTTGGCCTATGTGTGTTCTCTCTAGTATTCGTTAACTGTGCAATCTGTTATAGTGTGGTATTTACTCATATTCGGAAAAATATTAAGTATTAGCACACAAAAAAGTTATTATAAAAAAAACAACTAAACAATGCGTTTCGAACACTTGATGTTCTTCTTCAGGTTATATCTACTATGCTGAGGTAGTTATTCGGTGGGTAGTTAAACCAAGAAAGGACTCTGCATCCTAACCTAACCTAAACCATGTTAGTAGTCATGTGTGAGTGATTACTACGTGTTTCATTCAACAAATCTTATGAGCATATTTGAACACTTGTACCGTCTTTTTCCGAAAATAAGACACTGTCTTACTTTCTTTTTAGGTCAAAATCCGTTCTAGGGCTTATTCTCGGGGAAGGGCTTCAAGTACATTAAGCAGATTTACATATTTTTGTTTCATATTTATTTTTTATACAGGAGTTTAAATTTATTCGATTACAATCATGTCATCTTCTGGAACATCATTATAAATTATCAAAATTTTGAACTTCGTTCTGATTTTCCTCCAAATCTATTTCCTGTAGAATCATTGGTCTGAATCTCTCATGTTTCGCAATATAGTTGAGGTTAAATTAATGCTTCTTGTCTAAGTTACCTCCTTGAAACGTACTTTAGAAGTAAACGAGAATTTTTTTTTAAATATTTTGTTCCAAAGAATTCTCTGAAATATTACGATAGCTTCTAAATATTAGATACCTACTTACAGTTATCTAAACGTTAGTTTGTTATAGTTATAATAGTTATCTAAAGTTTTAACTATTTAAAATAATTAAATACTTTAACTATTTTTTTAAAAGTTAAAGTTTTAAAAAAATAACAAAAACTTTATATTTTTTAAAGTTGCTGTAAAAAAATATAACAGCAATTTTTAACGAGTTATATTTTTCATATTATCTTAACTAGGGCCTATTTTTTCTAGGGTCTCAATCTCTCATGTCTTGCAATATAGCTGAGGTTAAATTAATACTTCTTGTCTATGTAACCTCCTTGAAACGAACTTTAAAGGTAAACAAGGAATTTGTGGAATATTTTGTTCAAAAGAATTCTCTGAAATATTACGACAGCTATAGATACCTACTAAATTCAACAGCAATTTTTTAGCGAATTCTATTTTTCACATTATCTTAACTAGGGACTATTTTTAGGATAGGGCTTATAGTCCAAAACGTCCTGAAAATCACGCTAGGACTTATTTTCGGTAAAAAGACGGTGCTATCCCGTGTGGGATTAACCGTAATGGGAAGCCAAGTCGGAAGTCCCTGAAAACTAGCAGGTTACTGAGACAATTCCCCTGAGATGGCCGCTTCATTCCCACCAGGCTAGACTCACTTTCTTCTCACACAATCACCGCCTTTTGTGTTTTCTCATCCGTTAAACAGCTTTAATAAGCTCAAACGCTTTACTTTAGTACTTTCACTCTTCACACGCATCTATGCTTGCAGACTCATCAGGGGTTTTTCTTTATGAATGGAATTATTTATTCCTTCTTAAAAGAGTACTTGTTTATACAAGTTATCACTCGTAAAGCTTTAACATTGTTTTCAGTGCGAATCTTTCTGAATTACGTTAATTTTTTACAGTAATCACCGGCAAAACACTAACTTTATGTCCTTTCCAGTCCTCTTAGATCAGTGTTTCCCAAAGTGGGCGGTACTTTGATATCGGGGGGCGTTAATGCAAAAAGGAACTGGGATTCTATTTCTATAAATTGAATATGTTCATGCAATATAATTTCTAAATTTAAGTGAAAACACGACTTGTAAACTTCTAGGAAACGGTTTCTTAAAATCATTTGTTTTGATAATTCATTTTTATGTTAAAAGTATATTCTCACCTAAGTTTCTTTTATTGTGTATTAATTCTTTTGCATAAATGTGCTATGAAGCAATACATCTATTGGATTCTAAATAAATATTCGATTAGTAATTATTTTAATTTAATTATTAAAATGTTACTCATTTGGTTATTTAGTCACTGGTTATTTGGTTTATAGACCCAAAGGGGCGGTCACTCGAAAAAGTTTGGGAAACACTGTCTTAGATCATTTCAATCTGTTAAAACAATCTCTGACACGATTGTTATCTTTGTCTTTTTGCTAGTCTTCTAGATCAGTTCAATCTGTTAAAACAATCACTGACACGATTGTTATCTTTGTCTTTTTGCTAGTCTTCTAGATCAGTTCAATCTGTACAATAACAATTGTTATCTTTGTCCTTTTGCTAGTCTTCTAGATCAGTTCAATCTGTCAAAATAAACAATTGTTATCTTTGTCTCTTTGCCAGTCTTTCTAGATCAGTTCAATCTGTCAAAATAAACAATTGTTATCTTTGTCCTTTTGCTAGTCTTCTAGATCAGTTCAATCTGTCAAAATAATCAATTGTTATCTTTGTCTTTTTGCTAGTCTTTCTAGATCAGTTCAATCTGTCTAACAATACTAACAGATTGTTATCTTTGTCTCTTTGCCAGTCTTTCTAGATCAGTTCAATCTGTCAAAATAAACAATTGTTATCTTTGTCTCTTTGCTAGTCTTTCTAGATCAGTTCAATCTGTCAAAATAAACAATTGTTATCTTTGTCTCTTTGCCAGTCTTTCTAGATCAGTTCTAGAAGACTAAAGAGATCATCTACACTGTGTTCGTGACGGATTCAAACCAACGAAAGAAAAGCAAAATGACCTTTCAAACAGATTCTGTAATATTATGTATGAAAAGTCAGATTGATCTATAAAATAATAAAAATGTTCAATTCGTTGGTTTACTTCCGTCGTGATCAAGGTACAGTTAGTTTCCCTCTTTTTTCTCTCCTGATGATGGTTGAACTAAAATTACAGACTTTAAGCGTATTTACTTTGTTTGTTTTACAAAACTATTTGTGAACGTATGTATGTATTTCTTAAAAGAACAGGAAACATTCAGTAAAGAACAATAGTAAAAAAATACTATTAAAGAAAGATTAACTCATTGTAGGGTAAAAAGCTGATGAAATGGTCTCCACATATAAAAATTTAATGGTATAAACAACGCGTTTCGAACACGTAGTGGTCTTCTTCAGACATTCATCACGCATTTTTTAGTTAATGCCTAAGAAAGAACACTACGTGTTCGAAACGCGTTGTTTGTACCATTAAATTTTTATATGTGGAGACAATTTCATTAGCTTTTTACCCTACAATGAGTAAATACCACATAATAGCTGATTGCACTATGTTAGAAGAAACATTAACACTTATTGTCTAAAAAATTTTTGGTCTCAGCCGTCATCAGGAGCATAAATAGAGAAATACTAAGTGTATTAATGTAGAGATGGTAATAATTATATGTCTAGTCAGTAATGGAGAAAGATATGGATGAAGGGTAGAGACGTGGAATAAGGAATAAAAGAATTTTAAATATAACTAAAAAAAAAAACCAGTCCATGGCTATAATCTTTTCAAATTTAGAGAGTTATTTAGGATTAGCTTATTATGTGAAAGATAGAGAAAGCTAAAAGAGGATTGTGTTTCGGCGTTTTGTGCAAGAGGTCGTGTTTGGTATTATATATTAGCAAAGGAAGGGTGTTTGAAATGTTGAACAATCCATAGGATATTTGTCAAAATGAAATGGAAGTTGAGAAAGAAAGGGCTTCGTTTTTGGTTGAGTCAAAGGTTGAGAGAAAGTGGAAGACTCATTGAATGATAAATCAAGTTGGTCAGCATGGGGGGAAAGTGGCAGAAAACCTCATAGTGACGAGGCTTTTTTTCTTTTTTTTTTTTTTTAGTCGTTTCCTGTCGCCTGGACTTGTTCTGTTTTGCGACAAACAAAACCTTCTTTCACTCTCAGCTCATGTCAAATATTTCTTTTCTTGTTATTCAAATACAATAACATGAGTGTTCAACAAACACTCTTTTATTTCTAACGTAGTGAAATCACTTATTATCTGGTACAGTAATCCCTCGCTAGTTCGCGGTTCAGTTTTCGCGGAGTCCTGAAATGTTCAATTAAAAATTAAAAAAAAAAAATATAAAAAAATATTCCGCTGTAATTGCAGTAAAAAATAAAAAAATATACAACTCGTAATGAAAAAGTACAGTAGTTAGTATTAGAGAAGAAAATATACAGGATTCTTCTTGTACGAATCAGAAAAATATCAAACAACCAGTGACTTGCTGGGTCAAAATATATTTGACCCAAAAATTGTATATATTTGACAAATAATTTGTAACAGTATTATTACAGTAGAATATTATTACAGTACTACAGTAATAATATTACTGTTATTATTACAGTATTAAGTTAAAGGTTAATAAATGCTATTAAAAACTATTAAATAAGGACTAAAAATTAATGAAAAATATTAAAACATAATCAATAGTAACAAGAGAATAGTAAAAATATCAAAAAATAGGCCTTTTCATATATGAGCCGTTTATTTTGAAAGTGGCCTAATTCCATTTTCCAAAAAAATTTAGCTAGCTATTTAAATAATTACATTTTTACGTTATCTTTACCTTTTGCAGCAAATTGTACAAAATTTATTTAAAATTACTAAGTTTTTTTATAACAAAAATTAGTTGATAAATAAAATGACAATATTTTTAAATTTTGTAAAACGCAAACCCTTAAATATCTTGATTTTAACATAAATGGAATTAGGCCACTTTCAAAATAAGCGGCTCATATAAATTAAAATAAAGGTTAGTTACGAATTTTTTATTTTATTTACTTGCATTATTATTTACTGTACAATACATTAAGGGTATAATTCTCTCTCTCTTTCTCTCTTATCGTCGGTAAAGACGTAATTTTCTTTTATTAATTATTTTTTCTTTTTGTTTTTTATTTTTATTTACAATACACTATAGTATTCAGTAAGGTCAGGATTCTCTCTCTATTGAAAAGGTCGTTGTTTGAGCTTTAGAGGCTTTTATAAAGCCGCGTCCATTATTCGCGGATTTTCGTTTTTCGCGGGTGTCTTTGGTCTCTATTTATCCACGAACAGTGAGGGATTACTGTATTTACTCATTGTAGGGTAAAGTGATAATGAAATGGTCTCCACATATAAATAATTATTCGTATAAACAACGCGTTTCGAACACGTAGTCTTACAGACGACCACAGATACTCGCTCACCCTTAGGTTCATACTCTCTTCCTTATTTTATTTAATTTTATTTTTATTTTATACTATAGTCATTGATACAATGATGACATTGTTTTTTTTTTTAGTTAATGACTGAAGAAGACCACTGCGTGTTCGAAATACGTTGTTTATACCATTAAATTTTTATATGTGGAGACTATTTCATTAACTTTTTTACCCTACTCTTTTATTTGTTGAAAAAATATTTTCTTTCGTGACAAACACAAAGAAAAAATAACGAAAAAAAATTAAATGTTAACACACTGAAAATATATTTTGCGCATAAAGTTTACTTAAGTTAGCAGACAAGTGCTGCAATGATTTCACAGTAACGCCAGTTATGCTTAAACTCAAAATGGTTTACCCTTTCAACATCCACTAGTAAAGTAAAACTTTATGGTTCTTTTATACTAAAATGCTTACATCTGTTATTGTTTTTTGCTTCATTCCACATATCGGCGGCCTCTTATTTTTTTTTCTATATCTATATTTGTTGATTATGTATGACGTTTTTTGCTTTTCTCTTCTGTAGATTTGTAAAATGTTTTTAAGTAAACCGTCCTCCTCCTCTTATATACTTAAGCACTTGTACAATCTTATCTTTCTCTTATCTTCCTTTTAAGAGATCTCAATATTAATATCATGGACTATTTTATAACACTTGATCTGTTAGGTCATAGGAGCACGAAAACGTAATTATATATATATATACCAGTTCAAAAACGAAAGAAAGCAACACACAGAGAAACAGACACACTTACAAACTCAAATTTTCGGATGATCCGTCTTCAGGAGAAAAAAAAAGCTGAAGGCAAATCATCCGAAAATTTGAGTTTGTAAGTCTCTCTCTCTCTCTCTCTCTCTCTCTCTCTCTCTCTCTCTCTCTCTCTCTCTCTCTCTCTCTCTGTGTGTGTTGCTTTCCTTCGTTTTTGAACTGATTTGAGTCCAGTTTGGATCGTTTTTTGTAATTTTAAGTGAAATATATATATATTTATTTAAGGATAAATAGGGATGCGGTCAGTTTCTTTCACTTCCAATCAAATTCTCATTGCCAACGTTTCGATTTTATTCAAAATCTTTTTCAAAGGCAAAAGTAGGAATATTTGAAAATGAATCAACTATTACAAATTACATTACTAAAACAATATGGAAGGTTAAACTATTCAGAATGTTAAAATATTTGATTGGAAGTGGAAGAAACTGACCGCATCCCGATTTATCCTTTTTAGTCATAATATATATATATATATATATATGTGTGTGTGTGTGTGTGTTTTCTTGAACGACCTTTGTCCTGTGGTATGAATAAATTTCATTCATCATCTTTCAAGTTTTCTCACTTTGTTTTAAATCCTTCTGGTAATAAAGACACTAGTTCTCTAAATGATTTATTATTTATAACTGACATGTTTCGGCCTCCTTGACCATCTTCAGCGCACACCTTTCCATACTATTTCTGTGTGTGTGTGTGTGTGTGTGTGTGTGTGTGTGTGTGTGTGTGTGTGTGTGTGTGTGTGTGTGTGTGTGTGTGTGTGTATGTGTGTATGTGTGTGTATGTGTGTGTGTGTGTGTGTGTGCGTGTGTGCGTGTGCGTGTGTGTGTGTATATGTGTGTATGTTTTTGTGATAAGAGAGTAAGAGATACAATATTTTTATAGTATCAATAATAGTATGAGGAATACTGCATTGTGATTAGAGTAGAGTCAGTATAGAAGTATTAGTGGAAGCGATATCGCAAGGACGGATATTGCACTCAGTGACTACTACTGAAATCAATTGGCCCAAAGGTGAGCAGAGTCGGTGGGGTGAGCAAACATTGTATGTAAATTGATGCAGGTATTGGATAAGATAAACTTGAAGATTAAGTGTTTGGAATTTGTTTTAGTGTAGGCCAGCGATGGAGCGAGTTTGAGAGAGCAGGGGTAGTAAAAAGAGGTGTTGCAATATGATAGGAGACGGACGAGTGAACTAGGAGGTGGAAAAGAGATGAGTGATGAACAGAAGGAGAGAGGGGAACAAAGCAAGGCGATTCCCCACTGATACAATTGTAGCCGGCTTATTAAGAGGGAAAGAGTGAGTGGGCAGGCTGGCATTTCACGGACCTGCAAAACAAACGAAATCTGCAAAACCAATTGCTTGCTATTGTTGTTAGCCATTGTTAGTCTGAGCAAAGTTGCTAAAATGAACAAACTTGCTTTTGAGTATACTCAAACATTGTCTAAACTCTTATATAAGACAAATCAAATAGCAAAAAGTATTTACTGTTGACACTAGCTAAACCACAACACAGATATATAATAACAAACTAATATCCATCAATCTGAAATGGACAAATCAAATTCAATGTAGATGAAGAAAAATATATAAATTAAAAACACAAACTTAAAGAATCTATTTTCCGTTTTGAACATTTCAGTACCCTTCTCTATACCAGTGCGCTTGGTTTTCCTCTCTTATCTCTC
The DNA here is from genome assembly GCA_026182355.1 of Hermatobates lingyangjiaoensis. Classification (NCBI taxonomy): domain Eukaryota; kingdom Metazoa; phylum Arthropoda; class Insecta; order Hemiptera; family Hermatobatidae; genus Hermatobates; species Hermatobates lingyangjiaoensis. Next base: position 10,187 of record JAPFBL010000449.1, on the reverse strand, counting down.
CTGAAAATTAGAAACTACATTTAACTTTATATAATATATATATATATATATATAATAAATCAAAATATTAAAACGGTCCAAACCGGGCAGATGATATATATATATGAAAAAAGACAACATATAAAAGAAGCGAGAAAACCGGCCCTTAATAATGAAGACTTCTTCATCATTAAACACATTCAGGTTTACCAACAATTTTAGAAACTTCAATCAACCAGGTTAACAAGTATTTATTATTTTTTAGTTCACTTGCTCTCTGACGATGTGTTGACGAAAGGCCTTAGAGCTTTATTTCCAAGGTATTAGATTTACTACATTGGAGGATATGGTTTGGAAACACTATCTTAGGTACTGCCTTTTTCTGAAAATAAGACACTGTCTTACTTTGTTTTTAGGTACAAAATACGTGCTAGGGCTTATTTTTGGGGGGGAGGGCTTCAAGTAGATAAATAAAAGTATACATTTTTTTTAAGAAAATTTATATACATAAATTTAAATTTATTCAATTACAATCATGTTATCTTTGTCTAGAACAGTGTTTCCCAAAGTGGGCGGTGCATTGAAATCGGGGGGCGGTAATGCAAAAAGGAGCGGGGATTCTATTTCCATAATTTGAAAATGTTCATGCAATATAATTTCTAAATTTAAGTGAAAACACCACATGTAAACTTCTAGGAAACAGTTTTTTAAAATTATTTGTTTTGATAGTTCATTTTTATGTTACAAGGATATTCTCAACTAAGTTTCTTTCATTGTGTATTAATTCTTTTGCATAAATATGCTTTGAAACAATACATCTATTGGATTCTAAATAAATATTCCATTAGTAATTATTTTACTTGAATTATTAAAATGTTACTCATTTGGTTATTTAGTCTAGGAATCTGATTATTATTCAAGGGTGTTGAGTTATAGGTTTATGGACCCAAGGGGACGGTCACTCGAAAAAGTTTGGGAAACACTGATCTAGAACATATTAATAAATTATTAAATTTGTTACAACGTTCTGATTTTCCTATAAATTCATTTCCTGTAGAATCATTGGTCCGAATCCCTCATGTCTCGCAATATAGCTATACTTTTTATCGAATTATATTTTATACATTATTTTAACTAGGATTTATTTTCTGTTAAAAGATGATAGTATTTTTGTCATCCGCGGTGGTCGTAAGATGTGCTTCATACCATTGATAATGCGTTAATCTTCAAAATACCAGAAAGTCGTCAAAACATTTATTTTCATAGAATTACAATCAATGATTTAATTTTAGACTGATGTCAAAGTCCCAGACTTTCATCTTATTACAGTAGAACCTCCCAGTAAGAATTTAATTCCTGCCCAGATTGAGCTCGAATTGTAATTTACAAGTATGACGAAGTAATTTTTCGCATTGAAATTAATATGAAAACTAGCTGACACGGCAAAACTTAGTACCGTATAAGAATCAATGAATGTCATGTTAACTTTAGCTAAACTATATTTGGTATTTAATTATTAACATAATAGCTGAAATGCATCAGAAAATATATGTTTGATTGGGGTTTACTTTTTACATTTAACAATCTGTTCTTCTAAAATATTGTATTTACCTTATTAGAACAATTCAAATGTTTGTAATAAATTTCTAAATAACAATTTTATTTCACTATTAGTAATTGATAGGTACTTCAATTAATAATAATTAATTGAATTGAATGAAATTAATAATTAATAAATTGCGTGTTATTCAATAGGTGACACCACTCGATTAAACTTCGACCAGTCTCGTGCTAGCATCGGTCTTACTCGGGTAACATCGTTCATACTCGGGCGTGACACACGTAGATAATGACGTCAGCGTCTGTGGGCTGACTAGGTCAGTCCCTGAGCTCTCAACAAAACAAAAATATGATTTTAAACATATATACAAAATAATTTACATGCATAAAATAAATGATTCACATACTGGAAACTAAATTTCCTGTAGCATGAAATAAAAAAAACACATACTTATAACCTAAGTAAAATATTTAGTTTATTAATTAAAAATACACTTTTTTAGCTACCAGTTTCTTCTTTAGATTTAGTTTTTATGAATTTTTAAATTTTTCTTCTTTGTCAAAAGGTGATGGATGTTTTTCTACTCAAAAAAAAGATGTTTGAATACAGAGTGTTCGTATTTATCAAAAATTAGATAATTTTATCGTATATAATATATGTATTTATCGTATTTGATTATAAGCAGTCTTATTGTTGAAATAGAAAAATCTATAATCCATATAAATGATTGCAACTTTTATTTTTTTCAAGTTATTGTAATTAATTCATGGATTTCTTCATTACCACAGAGGTTAGTATTATTAATATTAAACATATAATATACCGTCTTACCTCGTACACTGCTGCTGTAGCTCTTTGACTGGTTTCGGGCGTCACCCATCTTCAACAAGAATAGATCTATTCTACAGAGAATAGAAAGCTACAACAGCATTGTACGACTTTAAAGCCTTCAAAGTAGTTATGTTTAGTCTAGTTTTGTCATCTGTCCAATGGTTTTTCAGACCTGTCCAAAGAAGTCGGTCCTTTGATAATCAGATAAAAATTTTGTTTTAAACATCCCTTGTGTAAATCATAATTGACAAGGCGAGACAAAAGACCTAAATTGCGGGAGAAATACGGGATTGTACCGCAAAATTAGAACGTCTGGCCAGTGTAATTATGTAGGAGGTAACTGATTTGGTTTTTAGAAGCATTTGCAAAGATAAAGCAGCGTGAGCCAAAAAATTCGTGATAGTCTAATCAAAGACCAATTACGTCATACATTCAACGCTTAATGAGTTAGAGCCAGCTAATAAGTCGTGTGGAGTACAGACCTGTGACCAGATTGCTATATAACCACAATACAGTCAATGTAGAAAATGGAGTGAATAGTTTACCTGCTAGGGAATATTATTCTAAACTCAAGAGGCTTCTGTTGGGTTTGGAAAGGCAACGTCTGTAAGGAGAAGGTGTTTAATGAATCATGGGGCATACGAAAGAACTAGTATCGTTGCTAAAACAGAACCGATTGAAAGTGATAAAAGTTTAGTCTTGTCCAGTCCATGTTTTCAATGACACCTCTATATAAGTGGTCGTCATTGATAATCAATAAGAGAATGTTGATTCTTAACATCATGTAGGAAATCGTCAAGGTCGAGACACCTAAATCAAAATACCGAATTTCACCTTGCGTTGCACCATCCCCGAATTATGTCAGGTGGATCAATGGTCTTCCATAACTTATCATCAAAATGAATTTATATCGTATCAAAACCATCAAATATATGGAAAAGTGGATCAAAAGGTCTTCAGATACCTTGATTCATCAAAATGAATTTATATCGTATCAAAACAATCAAATATGTGGAAAAGTGAATCAAAAGGTCTTCAGATACTTGATTCATCAAAATGAATTTATATCGTATCAAAATCATCAAAACTATATGGAAAAGTGGATCAAAAGGTCTTCAGATATCATTGATTCATCAAAATGAATTTATATCGTATCAAAACCATCAAATATATGGAAAAGTGGAATCAAAAGGTCTTCAGATACCTTGATTCATCAAAATGAATTTATATCGTATCAAAACCATCAAATATGATGGAAAAGTGAATCAAAAGGTCTTCAGATACCTTGATTCATCAAAATGAATTTATATCATATTAAAACCATCAAATATATAGAAAAGTGGATCAAAAGATCTTCAGATACATTGATTCATCAAAATGAATTTATATCGTATCAAAACCATCAAATATATGGAAAAGTGGATCAAAAGGTCTTCAGATACCTTGATTCATCAAAATAATTTATATCATATCAAAACCATCAAATATATAGAAAAGTGGATCAAAAGATCTTCAGATACATTGATTCATCAAAACAATTTATATCGTATTAAAACCATCAAATATATGGAAAAGTGGATCAAAAGGTCTTCAGATACCTTGATTCATCAAAATGAATTTATATCGTATCAAAACCATCAAATATATGGAAAAGTGGATCAAAAGGTCTTCAGATACCTTGATTCATCAAAATGAATTTATATCGTATCAAAACCATCAAATATATGGAAAAGTGGATCAAAAGGTCTTCAGATACCTTGATTCATCAAAATGAATTTATATCGTATCAAAACCATCAAATATATGGAAAAGTGGATCAAAAGGTCTTCAGATACCTTGATTCATCAAAACAATTTATATCGTATCAAAACCATCAAATATATGGAAAAGTGGATCAAAAGGTCTTCAGATACCTTGATTCATCAAAATGAATTTATATCGTATCAAAACCATCAAATATATGGAAAAGTGGATCAAAAGGTCTCAGATATCTTGATTCATCAAAATGAATTTATATCGTATCAAAACCATCAAATATATGGAAAAGTGGATCAAAAGGTCTTCAGATACCTTGATTCATCAAAATGAATTTATATCGTATCAAAACAATCAAATATGTGGAAAAGTGAATCAAAAGGTCTTCAGATACCTTGATTCATCAAAATGAATTTATATAATCTCAAAACCATCAAATATATGGAAAAGTGGATCAAAAGGTCTTCAGATACCTTGATTCATCAAAATGAATTTATATCATCTCAAAACCATCAAATATATGGAAAAGTGGATCAAAAGGTCTTCAGATACCTTGATTCATCAAAATGAATTTATATCGTATCAAAACCATCAAATATATGGAAAAGCGGAGCAAAAGGTCTTCAGATACCTTGATTCATCAAAATGAATTTATATCATCTCAAAACCATCAAATATATGGAAAAGTGGATCAAAAGGTCTTCAGATACCTTGATTCATCAAAATGAATTTATATCGTATCAAAACCATCAAATATATGGAAAAGTGGATCAAAAGGTCTTCAGATACCTTGATTCATCAAAATGAATTTATATCGTATCAAAACCATCAAATATATGGAAAAGTGGATCAAAAGGTCTTCAGATACCTTGATTCATCAAAATGAATTTATATCGTATCAAAACCATCAAATATATGGAAAAGTGGATCAAAAGGTCTTCAGATACCTTGATTCATCAAAATGAATTTATATCGTATCAAAACCATCAAATATATGGAAAAGTGGATCAAAAGGTCTTCAGATACCTTGATTCATCAAAATGAATTTATATCGTATCAAAACCATCAAATATATGGAAAAGTGGATCAAAAGGTCTTCAGATACCTTGATTCATCAAAATGAATTTATATCGTATCAAAACAATCAAATATGTGGAAAAGTGAATCAAAAGGTCTTCAGATACCTTGATTCATCAAAATGAATTTATATCGTATCAAAACCATCAAATATATGGAAAAGCGGAGCAAAAGGTCTTCAGATACCTTGATTCATCAAAATGAATTTATATCATCAAAACCATCAAATATATGGAAAAGTGGATCAAAAGGTCTTCAGATACCTTGATTCATCAAAATGAATTTATATCGTATCAAAACCATCAAATATATGGAAAAGTGGATCAAAAGGTCTTCAGATACCTTGATTCATCAAAATGAATTTATATCGTATCAAAACCATCAAATATATGGAAAAGTGAATCAAAAGGTCTTCAGATACCTTGATTCATCAAAATGAATTTATATCATCTCAAAACCATCAAATATATGGAAAAGTGAATCAAAAGGTCTTCAGATACCTTGATTCATCAAAATGAATTTATATCGTATCAAAACAATCAAATATGTGGAAAAGTGAATCAAAAGGTCTTCAGATACCTTGATTCATCAAAATGAATTTATATCATCTCAAAACCATCAAATATATGGAAAAGTGAATCAAAAGGTCTTCAGATACCTTGATTCATCAAAATGAATTTATATCATCTCAAAACCATCAAATATATGGAAAAGTGGAATCAAAAGGTCTTCAGATACCTTGATTCATCAAAATGAATTTATATCGTATCAAAACCATCAGATATATGGAAAAGTCGAACCTTACCTACTTCGTAGTTCGTCACCAGTATACTACTACTATACCTGCATTATGAGCACATGACTCGCTGTAATTCAGGCTAAAGTGAATGAAAGCACATTAATTTTATTATTGGGCAAAAAGGTTAATGAAAATAGTCTCCACGTATAAAAGTTTAATATAATAATCTCACTGGTGGGTAAGGCAACGCACCCCACAGGATTGACGCCCAGCTTTTCTTAAACTGGAAGGAAAACAACCCCTTCTATCTTCTCCGTGTATATATAATAAACCAGATAATTCACCCTAGAAGTTATTCACGTCCTGATGATGAATGTTGATCATTCGAAACATGTCGACTATAGGAGATGTACTTTATTGTGTAAACGAAATAACGAGAGACTTATTTAGAAAATCATTAGTTGTGCTATCCGTAATAGTGTGGTATTTACTCATTCTGAGGTAAAATGGATAAACAAACAAAAGTCTCCACACAAATGAAGTTTTATTCAACAACAACGCGTTTCAAACACTTTGTGTTCATCATCAGGAAGACACCAAGGATGTGGTGCTGAAGGGTTGGTCCAGTGAAAACAGCCCTCAGTGAGTAATTTTCACAGGACTAACCCTTCAACACCACATCCTTGGTGTCTTCCTGATGATGAACACAAAGTGTTCCAAACGCTTTGAATAAAACTTCATTTGTGTGGAGACTTTTGTTTGTTTATCCATTTTACCTCAGAATTATTTAGAAAAATTGAGAAACTTGTTAAGAAACAGATATCAGCTAAAATTTGGTGTCATTTTCAATAAAGTTTAATAATATAAACAACACGTTTCGTGTTGAACACGTAGTGTTTTTACTTGAAGAAGTAAAGTATTATTCCTTACCGACGTTCCGTCAATATTTATTGAAGTTTTCAAGGATGTAATACATGTGAAAATAATACAGAATATAAACAGTGTTTAATATAATTATAGATATTTTGAATTGGTTTGGTTACTTCAAATTAGTATCGAATTCAAATTAGTTAATGAACTACGTGTTTGAAAAGAGTTGTTTCATTAATTAATGATGAGTATTCCATTAACTTTGTTACCCTGCAATGAGTAAATACCACGCAATGACTGATTATATTACGTAAGATCATGAATTTTAATTGAAACATTTCTTCTGTTTCTAAACGTCACATCATAACTGTATGCACTGTGTACTGTACTGTAGTATATTATTTTTATTTTTATTATTATTATTTGAGGGTAACTATAGCACTGCGTCTTTAAAAAAAAACTATTGTACTTCCCCTCTTCTGTACTAAAGTACCCCAGTTAAGTTTCAACGCCTCCAAGAAGCTCAGCACTTTTACTGGTTCCAGCAGTAAAAGTTTGTTTATGGTTTTGTTGAGTGTCCCAAAGCACTTACCTCTGTGCAGCAAAGTTGCCTGACAGTCAGTACTGTAGTACAGGGATCTTCAACCTTTTTTACATTGTGACCCATTTTTGACGCCAAAATTTATTCGCGACCCTTTAGTGAGAACAAAAATAAAATTAACGACAAATAAAAAAGAGAAAGTTAAAATAAATTTGATCAATACTAACTTTAATAAGATTGCTGTGCCGAATTAATAATAAATAAATTGTTTATTTAATTTAGTCCTTTAATTTCTATTTAAAAATAAACAATTTCAAACATTTTATGACCCCCGTTTAACCCATTCGGGACCCAAAGGTTGAAGACCCTTGCTGTAGTATACAGTGATACAGTAATGTACTGTGTGTACTGTTGTACATTGTAGCTGAATGGCGTGTAATACATAGAGAAAGTATAGGGAAGTATTAGAAAAGTTGACTGTTGTTTATTTTAGTGGTACGTGAACGGGTTTGTGTTGTGTGTTGAGGTTTATTGGATTGTTTGTGGCTGGATTAGACTTGACTGAGAGGCATGCAAGCCATGAGGACTAGCTGTTGGTTTTTGGCTTTAGCTAGTTGTTGCTCAATTTCCAAGATGGGTGTCAAAAGACGATTGCTCCGTGGAAAAGGCAAGATGAAATGTCGTGCTCGAGATCTTCAGTCATTCTGACCAGCACGAACTCTCTTTCTCTGAAAAAAAAAATACTTGATTACTCTTTCTGAAACATCGTCTTACTAAAATGAAGAAAAGAGAAAAAATCTTTGTGTTCAAACAATACATGTCTTTGAGACAATTGCCAGAAAGGACGGTGAGAGAAGCATAGCTGTACACACTCATTGGCTACAAATCGAATTATAATGCTTCATTTAATCATAATGACAGGAAAAATTCATCCACAGAAGAAGAGAGAGTGAATTAGATAAACACGTAAATGGTTAGTCATATTTGAAGAACTCGTTTTTGAAATTGCCATGGAACTGCGTTGTTTGAGATTTACCTTTGGAAACTAAACAACAAATAAACGCACGGAAACTTTAGTAATTTTTTGTTGTTCTCAATCAAAATTAATGTACACCTTAGTCGTCTAGTCTGAACTATGGTGAGTAGTGCAATACTACTAGTATATACCTATATAGTATAGTATAATAATAAGTATTAGTATAGTAGTATAATAGTATAGTATAATAAGTTGTACCGTTGTCAACCACGCAGTTTAGTTATAATTCTAGAGTTCTGCGGAACCCAGGGGTTCATTAATGGGCTGACCGGGGTTCCACGAAACGCATTTAGAAAAAATATTTTTCTAAATGGTTCTACGAAAAATATTTATAAAAAATATTTTTCTAAATTTTTTTTTATATATATGGATTTATTCAGTGTTTCTTGTGACTCATGAAACAGAATCATATGTATATCTACTTATATATATAAAAAGATTTCACATAAACACGTGAAATAACAATCAATGATCAAACCACAATAAGAAAATGGGAAAGCAAGACTAAGATCTTTCCCATTTCCAACTGGTCAGTTGGGTTTTTGACTTTTACGAAGACCGCTTGTTACGGTTGAAAGATCTTAGTCTTGCTTTCCCATTTTCTTTTTGTGGTTTGATCATTGATTATATATATATATATAAGTAGAAGTGGTTAAAATTTGATCCATATTTAGGGTGAATCACTAGTCAGTTTTTTGAGCTATCTGATTCCCGAATTTTCCGCTGTTGCAAAAAAAAGCACTTCGCACATTGTTGCCATTTCCCACTGACTACTTACGTGGAACTGGATTTTACTTTTATACTTTCCTTTTATAAATACTCAAGTAGACTTAATGCTGCTGCTGACTTGAGAATCAAACTCTCAACTACAAAGCCAAACATTTAAAGATTGTGTGATTATATTAAAAAAAAACATTATTTTCATTAAACGCTACAAAATTGTTATATGATATTTTTAGTACATGATTACATGAATATTATGGAAATTAAAATCCTTCATGTTTAAATTTTTATTTAGTTTAAAAAAATACACATTTCAATAGTATTACTGTTTATTTGTTTTTAGGCGTACTCGTACGTACTATTTATAAAGGCATATGAAAATATTTACGTTATGACCATATAAAATCTTTAGAACCTGGGGTTCCCGGGAAAGTTACTGAGCCAAAAAGGGTTTCTTGAAAAGTCATCTTTGATGATGTAATAACTATTTATGAAGTTAATGAAGTATAATATTCATTATATTTATTAAAGTAAAACAAATGTTTGTTTATGTTTAGCCTGACTTGTTTGGCTACGACAGCTGTGTGTCAATAATCCCTCGGCCAGGCAGAGTTCGAATGTAATGCTGACTTTTCCACTGGCATTGCAGCCTTTACCATTGTTCTCTTCAAGTACCTATTGTACTCAAAGTAAAAAAAATCACTTCGGATTCGTATTATCACAAAAATTATTCAAAACTCGCATTTCCAAATACAATTAGAGCATCTCTTGCATCAAAATGGAAAAGTTATTGTCTTAACATTTAGGGGGAAAAACGTAGGAATGTTTCTTAAGAAACCAATTACAGAAGAACGCAAGTAAACTCATTTATTAAAAAACTAACAGTACAATAAAGTTTAAACTCTTTTATCAAAAATAGTTAAAAAGTAATGTATTTGAACCCTTAGAGGTGGTTATCATCTCCAGTTACCTCTAGTAACATGGTAACCTGTCTAGTAACCTAGTTACCTCTTGTTACCATCCATGTTACCTCTGGTAACATGGTAGCCTCTCTAGTAACCTAGATACTCTTTAC